>JAQZBX010074908.1:0-14685 GCA_029593785.1 Cabassous unicinctus
GTCTGCAGTCAGCTAGAGAAACGTGGGGGCTGACCTGAGATGCAGCGCTCGGGGACAGGTGGCAAGTCCTTGTCTCCCACCAGGCCAGTCCGGGCGTCTTCATAGGCCTGGTTCCAAGAGAGCGAGAAAGGCGTCGGAAGTCTTCTGGGGCCGCCTCTCAGAACTGGCTCACTTCTCCTGGTGAAAGGATGTCACAGGGCCCAGACTTCAGGGCTGGAAAGCAGACTTCGCCTCTTGATGGGAGGAGCTGTAAAGAAGGTTGCAGAGAGCATGGGCGCAGGGCAGGGTGAAGAATCACAGCCGATTTTGCCACCAACCCACACCACCATGCCAAGACGTGGGGTTTTGTTCTTTGGTGGAGGGTTCCAGCATGGCGAGTGGCATGGCCCGATCTGGGTTGCAGGGAGACCCGTCTGGCTGCAGCATGAGAAAGAGGCTACGAAAGGGGCCAAGCTTCAAGGGAGGCTCTTTTAATAATTCCAGCCAAGAGCTGCTGAGTTATGAACCAAAATGGTGGCAGGGATGGAAAGAGAAGGCCATAATAAGGAAATTACATTGATATTTATCGACTGCGAGATGTACTGGAAAAGGTGGGGGATGGTACAGAAAAACTCAGGGATGACTCCCAGTCTCCTAGCTTGGGCAGATTTTGGGAAAGTAGTTCCATGCACCAAAATACTGAAATTCAAAATAAGAACAGATTTGCTGTGATATGTAGATAAAAAAGCTCAACAGTACAGTCGTGTTTGAGGTTGCAAATGGTGAGGGCATAAAGTGATCAGTACAGCCCATTTGCTGCTTCTAGGTGGAATGTGATTTAATATATTTCTCACCCTGAGCCACTTTTGTGAATAAAAGGAATCACTACTAGCGGTTGCAGGTGTAAATCGGTTTTGTGTGGCCAAAGCATGATATGTGGGCGTCCCACACATGGCCAAGGAGGGCTGCCTGAAATGCGGCTAGCATTTGGGGAGTGTCTCAGTTGCCAGGACTGCTATGGCAAATACCACCACAGGAGCTTATTGCCTCACAGTCTGGAGCCTAGAAATCCAAAATCAAGGTCTCAGCAGGCCGTGCCTTCTCCCAGAGTTGCAGCCTCTGGTACCAGGTCGCTGCAATCCTTGGGTTTCCTTGGCATGCTCTTCTGCCTCGTTCGCTGGCTCCTTCTGACTTCTGGCACCTTCTGACTGACTGCACCCAAATTTCCTCTGCTTGGAAGGACGCCAGCCATAAGAATTGAGGCCCTCCCCAACTCAAATTGGCCTTAATACTACCTCAAAGCCCCTATTTACAAACGGGCTCACACCCACCGGACTGGAACCCATCTTTATGGAGGACGTGATTCAGTCCCCAACAGGAGGACTTCCTGAACACAGAGAGTCAAAGCCACAAGCCTTGATGAGCTTTCCGCAGTTCAGCGATCCTGAAGTCGTGTCTCATTAAATAGTAACCTGCAAGTTGATGCGGTTTCCTGGGGAAAAGTTACCCCCAGGTAAGACTTAGAAAGAATCTGGTTTCGGAGGTCCTCAGGGTTAGTAGACAGAGCTGTGTGGGCTTAAGGAAACATCAAGTCCCAGGTGCTTGAATGCAGTGTTTCCTCAGGTATTACATTAGTCAGCAAAGGGGCTGATGCAAAGTACCAGGAGCCTGTTGGTTTTTATAAAGGGTATTTATTTGGGGTAAAAGCTTACAATTACAAGGCCTTTAGAGTTCAACTCAAGGTTACTTCCTTACCAAACTCTGTTGCCACGTGTTGAAGCAAGATGGCGGACAACGTCTGCAAGGGTTCAGCCTTCCTCTTTCCTCTTAAGGCTCCATGGGTCCAGCTTCTTCCAATCTCAGCTGTAGGGTGGCATAAGGCTCATCTCTCTTCCCAGGGCTTGTTTCTTTCCAGGCTCAGCTGCTCTCTTCTTTCCACAAGGTCAGCTATAAACTATCAGACGAATGGCTCAGCTCTCTTCCCAGGGCCTCTGCTGTGTCTATGGAGCTCACTCCCTTTTCTTGCGTATCTTCTCTGTGTACCTACTTCTGTGTGTCTCCTTGATTGAGCATCTGTCTATATAGCCCACCAAGGGGGTGCGGACTAAACCCTGCACGCCCTAATGGCATGGTCGAACCAAAGCCCTAATCTTGACTTAATCAAGTAAATTTAAAGCCTTTGAATTTAAATCAATCAAAGGGTATCATGCCCAGAGGAACAGACCAGTTTACAAACATAATCAATATATCTTTTTGGAACTCATAAATAACGTCAAACTGCCACAGGTATCTTACACAAACTTATTCTCGAAGGAGAGAACAATTTCTATACGAGTGGGTATATGTTTAGTTTAATGTAGCTAGATTGACATTTGACTGGTAGAGCCAATGTGATTTCATAGACTGTCCTCCTTGGGACCAGGCTAAGTTTGAAAAATAGTTCACATAAAGCAGCTGTAAGGTGCAGTACAGGCCGATGAGCAAGGTGCTACCTGGGAGGGTACAGATGCTGACGGCTACACCCAGGGACCAGGAAGTGCTGCTTTGACATGCGAGTCTGTTCATTAAAGTGGAGAAAGTGCTGCTTCCACAGTAAGTGCCCACATGCCTTTTCAGGGACACTCGCTGATTGCGGGAAGCAGGGCTCCCCGGGAAAAGCAGAACGTGGAGTTCCAGCCCCATGGGTGAGTGGTCACTCCCCAGAAAGTGAGCAAACGCCCCTGCCCCTGTGGCCACACAGCAGGACAGAGGAAAACATCACCTTGGCCTGGCTGGGCCCATTACTGTCACAGAATAAAATTATTTCAGCACCTCTGGTGTAAGGGCTGGACTACACGGTCGTGACCGTGCCCCTTTAAGTAGCTGCCAGGCTGTATTTCAGAATTGCCTCGCGTCCACCCCCAGCAGCACCGTCGCCACGTCCCTGACCCGCTAAGCTTCACTTTACCCCCAAGCTCTCCCAACTACCGGACGTTCTCCCCTCTCCCCTTCTCCTGGTCTAGCAAGCAAACCCCAGATTCCGGTGGCTGAACACGTGAGAATTTCTCTCGTGGAAGAGTCCGTGTCGCTGTTCCGTGCCAGTGAAGGTACACTCTTTCCATCAGGGGCTCCGCCGTCCCCTAGGGCTCCTCTAGCCCAGCGGTGGAGGCGGAGAGAGGACGCTTGTGCCCCGCGTTTGGTGGCCGGGCCCGAAAGCCGCGCACTTCTGCTGCGGTGCGTGGGCTGGAGCACAGTCACGTGGCCCGCAAGGGGCTTGCGGCCGAGGTGAGCTGTGAGTCCAGGAAGGAGAGGCACAGAGAGAGCTCTCTTGGCACGGAGGGGCCTGGAGTCTGCAAGCCTGTAGCAGCTAATTATTCATGTTAAACAGACGGGCATTGTTCAGTGTTTATGCTATATGATATACTACGTAATAGTTTTATACTACACAAAAGCAGTGCGTCTAAAAATGTACTAAATATTCAGTTTGAGTTTTTAATCTTGTGAATTCCTAACACTCATAAAATGTTAGTATTATACAAAATTAATTCTAAAAACTTAAATCGTGATTTTTGCTGTGCTATTGCAATCACTAGTATGGTTTAGCAGGTAATGGTGATAATATCAGCTCTGCCGTGGTGATTCTAAAGACTCACGTGTGCAAACTCATTTCATCTTCATGACGTCCCTGCAGGGTAGGTTACAAATGAGGACAGCGAGGCACAGAGATTGTCACGTGCCCATGTCCAGGCCCAGGCAAGGCCACACATCACAAGAAACATAAGTCTTGCCGAGCCAGGAGTCGAAAGGAGCGGGGCCGCGAGCGGGCCGCAGCGCAGATGCAGGCTGCCTGGGTGGGGTGGCGGCCGTGGTGCAGGCGGGAGGCCAGGACCTGCTGTGCCCTGGAGTGAGGAGCTGGGCACCCGGGAGGGGTGGGAGTCAGAGCGCCAGCCCCGCAGAGGGGCCCAGGGAGCCTTTACCCACCTGGATTTCAAAATCCAGAGGCTCCTGCCCTCTCAGCAGACCAGCAAATCAAAGCCACATGGCGGCCACTCCCTGATTTAGCACCAGTGCCTGGCATTCCGTGGGTTTTGAGCCCCTCCACTATCTGCTATCAGCAGGATTCAAGAGGTCAGGGGTCTAGTGTGACCCCTGAGCACTTCCCCCAGCAGGTCCGAGGGATCAGTGTTGTGAGGATTCAGTTTGGAGGGTTTGCAGGGTGTTGTCAGTAAAATAACTTCTTTAAGACAAAGGCGTCCCAGGTCCCCCTGGATCATTTCAAAAGCTCTGTATGCACCGCATCGCAGGGAAAAGTTGCCTACATTCGGTGGTAAGGAGAGATAAATACACATCCTTTAAATTCCTGGGGGAAGCGGAAATGCACCAATTTGGGGAAGCCATTTGGAATGTATTACCAATCGTTGAGAGCTTTGGAAAGAACTGGAGGAGAGTGCTGGATCTCTCTGTGAACAAATTAACCAGGAGCTGCACAAGTCCTCACTTGCCTTCACCGGTTTTTGTTCATTTGTTACATCTTCAAAAGTTCTTTTGAATTGAAAACGTGATTCTTTTTCTGGTTGCTCTTGGCAATGACACGGCAGACCTAAGAGCCCCGGGAGCCCACCTCGGCCTCTCTGTCCTCTGGGCCTCCTCCTTCCTTGGGCGGAGCAGACGAGCACCTGGGGGCGGCCGGGGGATTCTGACCTTCAGGTGTGGTTCAAGTGCAGCCCAGAGAAGATCCTCTAGTTTTCTAACATGGTTTCAGCCCAGGTTCAGACCAGCTCATGTTCATTGGTTTTAGACTTGAAATTCGGTGAAATACTTACATTTAGGTTCGGTTTGGCTTGGTCAGCAAATGAGCTTGGTCTCTTCTCATGTGGCGCTCAGGCCTGGGTCAGCGCAGGTGGCTGCGAACCCGCCAGGACGGAAGCAGCAAGCTCTGCCCACCGCCGCACCGCCAGCCCAAAGCCCCTGTGCTCCCCCCCCACCCCCGGCACCTAGCACCACATTTCTGGTGAAACAACCAACGTGAATTTATAAGCAAGAGGAATCGCGGTCGGGGGCGCGAGGCCCGGTCGTGCCAAGCTCAGCAATTCAGCTGGATCGGGGCTGGAGCTGGGCCAGAGAGGCAGGAGCAGCTCACGGCAGGTGGCAAGCCGCGTCTCGGCGGGCATCGGGCCTGAGGCCGCGGAGCCCGGCTCCCGCGTTGGAGCAGCGGAGGATGCCGGCCGCTCCCGAAAGCCGCCGCCCAGCCCCCTTGCTTGGCGCGAGCAGGTCGTGCAGCCCCATGAAATGCGCCCAGCAAGGCCATCGCCAGCGAGGCCTGGAGCAAACAACGCTCTCCAGCAGCCGCCTTCCTCTTCTGCTCCTACCCAGCCGCCACAACCGACAGCCTGAGGCGGGAGTCGCTGTGGAAAACTCGGCGCTCTTGAAAGGTGACCCATTTCGGGTTTAGTGTTGGTGATTTGGAAGACAAAGAACGCTGAGGGTGAAGGCCTGCGGTCAGGAGAGGCGCCCTCCGTGGACCCTGCCCCGCTCCTCTGGGACTGCAGACTACGTGGTGGCAGAGAACTAGCAGGTCACGTAGCAGGCTCTGGGGTGAGGAAGGCGCTGTTCTCCAGCCTGTCTTATGTTTTCCATCCAGTGATAAAAACATGGTCACAGAGAGATTGGATCTACTAAAAGCAAAGTGAGCGGGGGGGGTTCCTGTTGAAACGGAGTGCTTACAGGCCCACCAATGGGGTGGCCGCCGTCAGCTCCCATAAGTGTCCCCAAGACTGGGCACCAGACAGCCAGATCCTTAATTTTCTCATCTTTTAAAAGGTGGCAACAAATACATATTAAAAGACCAAAACAAGTTCCATGAGTCAAATTTGGCAGACAAGGCATCAGTGTGCAAGCTCAGACCTGAAAACTAGAAGGTCCCTTCTAGGAGCTCTGCAATCTGTGGGCTCCAGGTGCTGTGGAGATGGGGTGAGAGTGGGTCACGAGCTCACAGACGGGGACAGCAGTGAAAGCCAAGAGTGGAAATGGCCAAGAGCTTTGTGCATGGGGGAGCAGATAACGGCAGGCGAGGAAGCCCTCCTTCCACGGGGCAGCCCGGCAGCGGTGCCCACCCGCTGCTGCCCACGTCCCCCGAGCGCCAACGGTTCTCCATTACCCGGCCTGCTGGTGTGCGCCTCTCTTCTGCCCTCCCCACATGGGCTTCAGCCTTGACCAAGTGGCCAGCTGTGACCAATGGGAAATTAGCACGTGTGGTGCAGCCAGAGGCTCGAGGAATTGTGCGCACGTTGGGGCTTGCCCTGATTCTTAGAGTCCAGCTGCCGTGTAAAGAAGCCCGGCTTTGCCCCGTGCAGAGGGAGAGAGAAGTCTCAGCCTCCCAGCCATCCCCAAGGTGCCAGGCACGCTGCTGCTCAGCTGCAACCCCGTGAGGAGACCCCCAGGGAAGCCACAGGCACCCCAGCCGACTTACGCGACCGCGGGGATCGTGACTCATTGTGGCTCTCTCCTGAGATTCCGGGTGTTTGTCCCGCAGCAGCAGCTAAGCCAGTAGCTGGAAAGCCGAATCCCCTTCCCTCCACGAGGTGCGGCTGCTTTAGACGTCCTCGTGGTCTGGTTGCAGGGCTAGGTGAGCATCCTTCTCCACGTGGTACTCGTGTTGGTTGCGGATTCGTCACTCATACATGCACCCCCTCATCCACGCCATCAGCCAGCACGGCTCCGTGTCAACAGGTGTCTGATACTTTGCTAGCTGCTAGGAACCGTGAGATCAGTAAGACACAACCCCTACTCTCAAGGACTTTAGCGTCAGTAGTGGTAAGAAATCAAACAGAGAAATTCATCTCTGCTAAAATAAAAATGAGAGTTTTCCCAGTCAGTGCAATAAAGTAACACGTGGGAGAGGATAGAAAAATGAACAGGATGTAGCATGTACACCCAGGATGGGATACGAGGGAGAGGACAGTCCAGAAAATGTCACAGAGAGGAGGACCCCAGAACAGGGTCTTCTGAGAATCACTAGGGTCTTGAGGACGTGGGTTGGAGGAGAGGCCTGCCCGGCAGCGAGGCAGCCTGGGCCCCACGCCTGGTGAGCATGTGCAGTCAGGTGGGGGTGAGCGGGAGGGGCGGGGCGACCCCGAAAGCGCACTCCCTGTGTCACATGACCCAGAGCTTGGACCTAGCCCCACAGGGACTAGGGAAGCCACTAACGGTTTCAACAAGTGGAGTCGCATCCTCAGATTTTAAGTCCAGGAAAAATCTTTCTGATGTGGGAGAACGAATCAAAGCAAGGCCAAACCAGAGGCAGGGAGACCGATTTGGAAGCTGTTGCAATCGTCTGGGCAGGAGGTGATGAAAAGTAGTGATGGAGTAGGGCATTGTGTAGCTCAGTGGTTGAGCATGCGCTTCACATGGACGAGGTCCCAGGTTCAATCCCCAGTGCCTCCTGAGAAGAGCATTGACTCAGAGGCTCAGGGAGATCACATGTGCAGGATCTGAAGGCTGCTTTGATTTTGGAAGAAGAGGAGGTGGAGTTTCAGCTGGTTTCCAGAATCCTCCGCAGACAGTTGGAGAACTGGGCAGGAACAGCTTGGAGCAGCAACCACGTAGGCTAGCCATTGACACCTTGTGACTGGCTCTAGCTGACCGGGGACAGTCGCTGGAGTGGGAAGAGCAAAAGTCAAGTGCAGACGGCCGCCTCCTCCCACTGGTGCTGCTGAAGGGTAACTGACACTCCTCGAGCTGTGCTTGCCGGGTCCCGAGAGAGTGGTGGAAATCCCAGCAGGCGGCGAGTATCCAGCAGCCCAGATCCCCCCGCTTATGGAAGCAGCTCTGACCTCCCAGGTGTCATTTACTTGAAGCTGATGACAGCATAAAAGGCTGCCCGGGCTTCAGCAGACCCAACCTCATGTTTCTTGAGTTTAAAATTAAGCAGTTTCCTCCGTGAGCACTGCAAAGGAGAAGAGTCCATAGAACTCGCATGGTCACTGTGGGTTTGTTCGTGCCAAATCTGAATTGCTGGAAGGGCCCTGGTAGGAGGCTGGTAGGGAGCCCAGCAGCACTGGTGCTCTGCTCTGAGGCAGCTGGGGAGAGTCTCCGTCTTCCACGTCTCCCACAGAGGAGGTCATCAGGCAGCCCCTGTGTCTTGGTCCCAAACCAGGGAGGCGCAGGCAGCTCCTCTCTGCCATCCCACGGCACCTTGTGCAGCCAGCGCCTTCGCCTCCCAGAAACAGCTGTCTCTGGAGAGACCTCTGCTCGTACCCTTCCCTCCTCCCTGCCGAATCGGGCCTCAGGCTTAGCGTTTCTCCAAGCTTCCACTGTTGGAGCAAGACGTCGGACAGTCACGCCTCTTGCTTGCCCTTCATCCTTTCCACTGTTTTGCTAACAGCTTTTCCATTTTCCTTTCCTTCCATTTTTTCCAATTCTGGGGGTCTCTGGGCTGTCCTGCAGGGAACAATCCTCTAGGATGCCGTTCCTGCACCCGTGGCCGCCTGACGGCTCACCAAGGGCAGCGTGGACTCTTTCCAGGAAGCACTCTGCCACACCGGGCACTGGGCTCCAGGTCAGCCCCGGGCGGTGGCCTCTTCTGTCATCCAGCAGGCCAGCTCAGGCTGCCGACGTGGCGGCCCCAGGGTTCCCAGCCCCTGTGCACACGTGTTTTTCAAGCCTCTGGCTGCATCACCATGGCCAGTGTAACCTTGAAGCATTGGTCAGGGCAAGCCACGTGGCTGCATCCAGGTCCAGGGGTTGGAGAAACAGGCTCTATTTCCAGAGGGGGGAGCAGCAGGGCTGTGTTGCCAGTGGATGTGCACAGGGGTGGAGAGAATTCGTGGCCTCTGTGCAGCCCACCACACCACGCAACTGTGTGTGTAAGGATGATTTAAGGGGGTTTTCAGGAGGCAGCACCTTCTCAACGAGGCCTGCGCCACTCAGCCCGTGCAAACTGCCTGTGCTTCTCCAGCACTCCCAAGCCCCTACCAGGTTTCATTTATTTTCCAAACCGTTTAGCATTTCCTAAGAGACCATGGCATTTACTTATTTATTACATTGCTTATTTATGGTCTGTCTACCCTCGCTAAAATACATGCCCCATGAAAGCAGATGTTTTTGTTCTGCTCTTTTGAACGACATCACCCACGTGGGGCTGCCATTAGGTACTCATTGGGCTCCATAAATAATTCTACGATGAATGCTTTGACTTTAGAACCCAACCCACGAGGAAGATGTGATTCCACTCTGAGCATTTAATGTCTTTTTTCCTTTTGTCCCATTAATTCCTATTTTCCGAGACCTTCATCTTGCCAGTTGGATTTGCTGACACGGTACTTTTCAGGACTGTGAGAGCCTCTGCTGGCGAGAAATTCCCAAACCTTGCATGATGTCAAAGAAAAGGGCTGGGCCACAGCGTGCAGGCAGGACAGTTGAGGACTGTCCTTGACCATATTTGCATTTCCCCTTCCCTAGTGTTTGACAGAGCATTTCCCAAAGTGCAGCTTTTGTTCTCAGACTAAACCCACCTCAGTGGCTGGCACTGCGCTTCTTAACGGCAGTTGACTGGGCAATGCCCAAAGCACACGCCAAGGAAAAGGCTGCTTCTCAGAAGCCAATCAGGAGCCCAGGCCTCCTGCGAGGTGGGCAGAGCCAGCCGGCCGGTGTCCGCCGCCCTTCAACAAGCCAGTCACCCACAGGGAGCCGCTCCACGTTCTCTCAGAGGCCAGGACAAAAGCCGTGAAATGGGTTTTAATTCACTGTGAGTAAAAGGAATGCATTCTCCGCAGTGTGGCTTGCTGGAGAGCCCTCGAAACAAAGTGAGAAGGCCTGGCATCCCCTCTCTGGAGCAGAGAGGGAAAGGTTGCTTTCCCATATTCCGGCTTCTCCCCCAGAGGCCCACCCTTCCTCCAGGGCCTGGGCCAAGGGGTGGAGAATTTCCTGAGATTCCAGGAAGCACTCAAGAGGGCTCTAGAGCCACGGTGGCACTTCTCTCTGTTCTTCTACCCAAACCCTTGCTTCTCTTCCTAGCAGGATAGTACAGTTCCGTTGCATGTGACTCTGTCGTGGAAATTCAATTCCGTACGTGAGCTTAAAAGGGAA
The DNA here is from genome assembly GCA_029593785.1 of Cabassous unicinctus. Classification (NCBI taxonomy): domain Eukaryota; kingdom Metazoa; phylum Chordata; class Mammalia; order Cingulata; family Chlamyphoridae; genus Cabassous; species Cabassous unicinctus. The sequence goes on from JAQZBX010074908.1 coordinate 10,045, forward strand.
AATAAAGGGAGGGAGAGAAATGGTCAAATAGTGCAGGTGCTTTCTGGCCCCGTCCACCCACTAGGAGCCAGGCAACCAGAGGCTGCTCTTCCCGGGCCAGGCCCCTTCCCACTCACGTCTGGGGTGCGAGACGTCCAATTCCCTGCAACGTGGTCCCTGAACATGAGCCACTTCTCGGATCTGACGCTCAACCCAAGGAACTGTGACTGAGCCCCTGCTGGCAGGGGAGTCACCGAGCCGGCGTCCCCGGAGCCCATGTGAGGTCCCAGGGTGCCTGCCAGGGTCGCATCAACCACGCAGAATATTTTGCCCGATGTCCTGTGCCCTACGTGATATCCAGCCCTGGAAACCTGGAAGTTCCTGGTCGAGCCAGTCATTCCTTCTGAAAGCTGACGTAGCTAGCTAGCTGCAGCAGCAGGGCAAGGTGGCTTTGCCTTCCTAGGGGTCATTTATATGGCACTCTGCCCATTTCTGAACAGCTGCCTTATATGTGTTCCTCATTAAAAACAAGAGCAAGGCTTGTAAGGCAGGTAAGAAAACCAAGGCAGGTGACGTTAAACGGCCTGGGCAACCGAGCAGTGGCACCAAAACGTAGGTCGTGGCATCAAGTCGGGGTCTGCCCACGCCTCGGCACTTCTCTTTTGAGAAAGCAGGGCTCGTGATTCCCCACGGCCTCGTTGTTTACTTTGGATGCCGATGCGAATAACCAGGCTAAGTCCATTCCGGTCCAGTTTTGACTAAAGTAGATGTGTGCTTCCCTCTTCTCTTGAACCACAACTTGAAATTACTCTGAAATCCAAGCACTTTGGAGATGGCCTTGCATTTCTTCAGAAAATCAGAGAACCCTGAAAAAGCTATTTCAAATTGTCATCAGCTCTTCAGGACTTGCAGATTGTTAAAAAGCTGGGTGGTTGGGGGCGGAGGGAATCCATTAGGTATAAGTTAAAGCTTCTTGCTAGAGATTCAATCAATTCGTTAGTCATTATGGACATTCATAAAAATAATCATGTGCATTTATGTCTTGGTTCATAAACGTGAAGCGACAGCTTATAACTTAGCTACAAAAATCATATTATCAAGCAAAAAAGAATCTGAGAGGAAATTGAGAATGAGGGAGGAGAAGCTAATAGAATTGAACATTGGCATAAATATAAATCACAAAGGAAGATTGGTTTAATGCAATGTGAGAGTCAGAAACGGAAGGTGTTAGAAAGATCATCCATTCAGGGGATGAAGAGGCCCTCGGGCTGGAAATCTTTGGTCAGAAAAAGCCAGGCTTTGGACAAAAAGAGCCAGCTAGATAAGGGCTTGTCTGGGAGACAGTGCATCATTTGAGAACATTCTATTTTACAATTTTTAGGTAAAATATAAGAAAAACATCTGGGGCACTCAGTGTCATGTCCTTCATCCCTAAAGTAGGTTTAAAAAAAAAAACAAAACACCACAGTCTGTGTTGAAGACTGTGGGAGGAGCCCAGGCTTATTGATCTGTGTAGCAGCACATCCTTTTGGGGAGTATGTGCTTGTTCCCTGCACTGCATCCCTCTCCCCCGTCTGGTGGTGAGCTGGTTACTGCTGCGAGAATCTCAGCTCCCAGCCCAGAGCTCTCGCTGGGCTTATTCAGAGCTCGCATGTAGTCAGAGCATTCGGGAGCAGCTCCCCCTCTTGGCCTCACCCCTGACCTGGAAGCAGCAGCTCTAAATGGGAAGGGGGTTTGGGGGTTCAGGATTACTCACAAAAAAGGTCTGGTCCCCCGTGGAGGCCAGCCAAGCACCTTTGTGGTGTGGCAGGGCACCCCGAGACGTGACGTGCCTGTCTCCATGGTGGGTGTGAGGATTGCAGGTGGGTGTGTGGACATTCAGTATTTGTATATTTTTAATTGACTGTGTTAGGAAGTAGAAGTAATAATCAAAACGGATGTTTTTGTAAAAAATACTTTAATAGTATAAGTAGAAGCAGTGTTCAGATACATGGGGAAAAAAACCCATGAAAGTAGTATACGAGATGACTAAAGCTTGGGATGCAGTGTGGCGGCAATTCATTTATTCATTCCATAAGTACTTCTTGAGGGCCCCAAGTCAGACCCACGTCCAGATGGTGGAAATACAGAGGCCACAGCACAGATGAGGCCACTGCTCTCGTTCTATTTATACTCCAGGAGGGGAGTCCATCCTTCAGGATGTTATCAGATGAGATAACAGAACACTGGGCTAAAAGTGGCTAATAATATGGGTTATAATCCATTTTGCGTGACCACAAGCCCAGAGGTTGCTGGTTCTAGACGTGCCCACTCCAGCAGCTTCAAGATGTCAGGAATCATGGCTGGCTTCCCAGCACCCTCCTGGCTCTATACTCATGTCACATGATGGCTGCCTCAGCTCCAGCCACAACATCCTCACACCACCTGTCTCTTAGTTGTGGTTTTTGCCTGGCCACTGTAGGCATTTGAGTTTGAGACTCCCAGTCCATAAAAAAAGGGTAGGATGAGCATACTTCCAGTGGTGAAATCCCCAGGCCAGTGGCATCAGTATCACCTGCAAACTTGACAGAAATGCAAATTCACAGGCCCCAGCCCAGACCCACTGAATCAAAAACTCTGGGGATGGGGCAATCTATATTTTAAGAACCTCTTCAGATGATTTGATTGCATATTAAAGTTTAAAACCACTGCTTTAAGAAAAGGCTATTTGAGTGAAAAATAGCATGATTTTGGTCAAGGTAAATTTACAAGATAAAGGACTAAAAAGACAGAAAGTAGGGCTCAAATGCCAGGGTTCAAGTCCCTCTCTCAGTCACTAGCTAACTGGTTTCGGGAAGGAAATTAACCTCCCCAGATCTTGTGTAGTGGTGATGGAAGCTACAGGACAGCTTTGAGAAGAGGCTTTGGTAGGTCAGTGGCTCTCAACTGGAGGACATTTTGCAATGGCTGGAGGCATATTTTATTGTCATATATGGATATGGATATATATACAAATATACACACACATCAGCCTTATTGAGATACAAATCACATAGCGTAGAATTCACCCATTTACAGTGTACAGTTCAATGTGTTTTAATATATTCACAGGCGTGTGACCATCATCACAATCAATTTTAGAGCATTGCCATCACCCCAAAAGAAACCCTGTGGCCCTCGGCAGCTCTGACCTCCCATTCAGTTCTCCTTGCTTCCTTATGGTCTGTGTGCCCAGCTGAATGCCAGGTCCACACGGGCAGGGCCTCTGCCTGGTTCTCCACTGCTGCACCCCCAAACCCAAACAGCCCCTGCACGTGGCAGGTGCTCAGGAAAGATTTGTTGAATTAAAGAAAGGATGGATGATCAATAGATCAGTAAGTGGATGATTTCTTAAAGGAACCAGAATTGTTTTAATGGTAGCGGTTTTAAGGTACAGTGTTAGCCCAGTAGGTGTGTGTGGGTTTTTTGTTTTTATGGAAGCATTACTTTAAAATATTCTGTCCAGGCACATTTATCTCACTTAATCCTAAAAACAAGCCACTCTTCTGAAAAATACATAAGTGAGCACAGATTGGTTAGATTACATGACCAAGGTTTCCTTGCTAATGAAGAAAATGAAGAAAAAAATGGATCATATTCATATCTCGTAAAACTAAATCCCATGTTCTTTTTTACCTTTAGCATTGATATGGTACCTTCTTTGCCTTTGCTACAAAAATATTACAATATCACTGTTAACTCTAGTCTAAGTTACATTAGTTGTATTTTTCCCATGTCACAATCTTAACACCTTGTAGTACAAGAACATTCTTGTATTTATATTATTAACCACAATCCTCATCTACCATCAGAATCACTGTAGCCTCTTTCAATTAACATTAACCTACCTAGACTACCCCTTTCAGCCACAACCACATTTACAAATCAGCAGTGTTGGCCAGTGCGCCACCATCAACTCTAGCTATTTCCACATATGAACAACCACCCTTATTAAACATTCTACATACGTCCAGCGTCAACTCTCCTCCTCAACCCACAGCTCTGTAGTTTGACTACATCAGTTAGCAGATGTGTTCTTAAACCACTGACTTTACCTACCTAAACCTACCTAAACCAGTTCTAGCCTTTCAGATCAAATAAATCACTGCGGTTCAGATGATTAGATCATGTCCAGGCTTGGTCATGGGAGGAAGTGGTCACAAGAATTTTCAGGAATATTGAACAGAGTGGAATCAACGGCTTTAAAACAATAAAGGGGAAGAATTATGTAAACATGTCGAAATGTAGCTTTCAGGCCCACTGGACCAAGCTAAAAAGGCTGCACTATAACCCAAAATCTCTAATCTAACCTATCAGCAAACATCAGCAAAAGTTTGGGCACATGGCTGCCATGCCACTCCAAACCAAGATATCTGTGGCTTTATCTGATATAAAAAAGATTTTGGAGAACTGTGTGGGAGAGAGTGTGGTGTACAATGTGAACTATGGTCCATGCTTAGTGGCAAAGCCCCAGGATGTGTTTATCCATTGCAGGTGATGAGCCACACTAATGAAGGATGTTTATGTGGGAGGGGTGAGAAGTGTGGGAGGTGGTGCATATGGGAATCCCTACAATTTTTGTATAACATTTATGTAATCTAAATATCTTTTAAAAATAAATAAATAAAATTAAAAAAAAAAAAA
>JAQZBX010074909.1:0-14689 GCA_029593785.1 Cabassous unicinctus
AGGGTGTTGACTGGGTCACGTCAGTAGGGCGTTGAGCCCCACCCCTTGGTGGGTGGGGGGAGAAAATATAAAAGGCATCACAAAGAACAGAGTTGCAGCAGTTCTGAAGTTGGAGTTTTGATGTTGGAGAGAAGGCCCCAGGAGAAGAGAAGCAAGCTGTTCACCTGATAGTCTACAGCTGACCTTGTGGAGGAAACAGGAGTTAAGCCTGGAGAGAAACACAGCCCCAGGAAGAGAGGAACCCAAGAAGCCTGAACTCTGGCAAACGCCGGCAGCTGTCTTGTTCCAACACTTGGCAATGGACTTTGGTAAGAGAAGAAACTTATGCTTTATGGCCTGGTAACTGTGGATTTCTACCCCAAATAAATACCCTTTATAAATACCAGCCCATTTCTGGTATTTCACATTAGCACCCTTTTGGCTGACTAATACACTCGGCCTGACAGAAGCATCTCTGCCATTGTCACATGGCTATGTCTCTCTCCTTCTCTGAATTCTACTTCTGTGTCCAATTTCCTTGCTTATAAGGGCTTCATCCATATTGCATTAAGGCCCACCCTCATTCAGTTTGGCCACACCTAAACTAATAATATCTACAAAGGTCCTATTTACAAATGGGTTCACACCCATAGGACCAGAGGTTAAGACTTAAACATGTCTTTGTGGGGAACATGATTCAATTCCCAATAGACTTGAAGAAGTAGATTAAGGAATAAGTCTTTATTTCCTAGGCAGAGGCAAACCCATACATATGGGCTCCTTGGGGAGACTAATAATTGGATGTCCCTTCAAACCATTGGTCTTTAAATATTTTTCCAACATTTCAATTGTTGAACGGGGCTGGAGTAGAAGGAACTGAAAGTCTGTTATCAAAAACTGCATAAAACGTGAAAATCAATACCTATACTGATTCATTTCTACCAGCCAGAGTTAAATTCTGAAAAGATCTCAGTTAAATATTTCAAACTTTTCTGTTGTTCTTTTTCTCTCTTGTTTTTTTCTGGCATTTCCTGAATCAGGCATCTTCTTGGGAACAATATTAAAGGTTTACATTTTCCATGATAAAATAAATCACTCTTACCTGACAAACAGTAACCTGCCATGCATATTTGGCTTCTAAATTTCAGCTGCCTGCCTGCTTTCAGTTGATTGAAACCTTGCTTGCACAGAGCAAAAATAGTTATCAGAGAAAGTGCAGCCAGGGAGAGAGGATTTTTTAAGTTTTCCAATGTGGGCTGCTGTCCATTGCAATGAGAGTGGGATCAATTTACCACTTCTCAGCCATGTAAGGACTTGAGTGCAGAAACCTGAGTTATCTGGCACCATTTTACTAACTCAGAGATGGACTTCTGGGCAGCTTCTGGTTTTATCAGGCTTTATTCTGGACCAATAGTTTCATGCTTTCCTTGAAATCTTTTTAATTTTCAGTGGTAAACCCTTCCATCAAATGAAAAGGCAGAGCTGCCCTGACTGGAGGAGAGGAGTCCTTAAGACCTTTCTTGTTAACACTTGTGATGGCTCTTTGTAAACCTAGGATATTGTGCCAGCCAGAATGCAAGCCACCATGTGATGGTAAAGTTCATAAGTCAACTTGGCTAGGTTATGGTGTCCAGTTGTTTGGCCAAGAAGTACTGGACTGATTGTTACAGGGAAGATATTGTGTGGATTTAAATAATTATTCAGTTGATTGTATCTATGGCTGAATATATCTACAATCAAGGAAGGAGATTGCCTTCAATAATGAAAGAAGTCTCCTTCCATCAGTGTAAGGTCTGAAAGACAGAACTGATGATAGCAGTTAGAAAGAAGGATTTCTACCTATTCTTCAGCCAGCCAGCTTCTTGTGGGGAATTCATCAAAACCTTCATTGGAGTTCCCAGCTTGTGACCTGCCCTATGGAATTTGGACTTGTGGATCCCCACAGTCATATGAGCCAATTCCTATAATTACATATTTTTATATATACGTATATGTTCATTGGAGAGGCTGAAATTATTAGTGGGTGCCATCACTTTCTAATACTTATCGGCCAGACTCTGAATGAAACACACAAAAACATTTGAGACCCATGTACAGAGCTCACCGTTAATGTATTAACTGCCTAGTGTGGCTTCTTCAGAAGGAGCCAGCAGCTTTGGAAGTGCGTGGGGTGAAGAAGACTTTTCCTGCTGGGAATCCAGGAGTCTCTTTGGGGCCATGTTCATCCCTTTGTTCCTGTTAGCTTGTCTTTTTCAGTTGTAAAGCTGTAGGGTCAAGAATCAGACTTATACACCTTGCCTTGAAAAATGCCCCACAAATGTTTTTACATTAGAGATGAGTAAATATGAGCTTATATGTGCATACTTAAATGTAGGGTTCAAGAGGAGACAAGTACCTCCACAAGGCATTGCAAGGAGTCTGGTACCTAGAATTTCTCCATTAAAATACTTGTGAAAATCCATCTGAACCTTCTTCCCATCTAGGATCAGGCCAGCCAAAAGACTAGACTATCCTTATCTAGAATATTTGGATTTTAATCTTCAGCCTCCCCAGATAGTGGGTCCTGGATGCCTTTGAAAACATGATGAAAGTTACAGAGCTTCTCCCACAAAAATGCACAGAATTTTGTACACAATATCAAAGGTCCATGAATACCTGGAACCATATCTGAAAATCCTTTCCTCAGCTGACAAGAATTTTCTTTCTCCACTTATGAGAAGATTGCTTGTCAAGGAAGGAATGGAGTTTGTCATTATCAGCTACTGTCAAGTCAGTCTTCATTGGGCCAGTCAATAAGCCACATTCATTGGGATATTTAGGTCTCAAGAGAAGATGAAAAAGAAAGCCAAAAGGCATATTTGCTTCATTTCCCCCCTCCATTATCTCCCTGGGTTTTTCTTCCTCTATTTCCACCTTAAATGTTGCTTCTTGAACAGATCAACTCTCCTGCTTAAAACACTTCAATTATAGGCATAGGCAACATGGCATGAGAGAATGTGGTATCTGTAGCAGCCTTTGGCCAGTTAAGGTTGAGAGGAGCCTGCCTCTTGCTGAAGCAGTGTTTGCAAACTGTGTTCCAGACGTATGTACCCATGTTCTGTGCTCCAGAACTCCATGTAAGTAATTTAGGAAGTCCATAAGCAACAGATTCAAATTTCTTCAATTTTTAAGTTGCTGTAAGGCTGTAATTGCTATCCACTAATATTTAATACCAATTTCAAATGTCTGTGTTTATTGTGTGCTCTTTGATTAACTTTGTCATAAGAAACTGTTAAATGTTATAATGCTGAATGTAAAAAATAAGTCCTCATTGACAAAAAAGAAATTTAAAAACCCTTCAGTGACTCAATGACTCCTACCAGGCAAAGTCCAAGTTCCTTGACAAGGCTTTCAAGGTCATCCATCTTCCTCCTCTGGTCTCGACTCCCTACATTCTTTGTCTCACGTGTTGTTTCAGTCACCCACAGGTACAGAGCGCTCCCCTCTATGTCCTGCCATCTCATGCCCTGTGTACTTGCTCATGTGGCCCCCAGGCCTAGAAAGCTTCTTTCCCTTTACCTGGCTAGTCTCTACCCATCATTTTACTCAGATGCCATCTCCTTGAGAGAGACTTTGCTGACTCTTCTGTGTGTCCTGTCACCCTGTGCTTCCTTCCCCCATCAGTGTATACATCAGTTTTGCAATTATCTGCTTAAATCGTCTTTCTTCGGCACAATATAGTGGGCTCCTTGGGAGCAGAGCCAGGGCTTGTTCATTTCCACATCACCAGTGGCTGATGTAGGTACTCGGAATGTTTGAGGATGGTGGGCAAGAAGGATCCTTTAAATACATGCATTCAACTCAGGGCCTTAGCTGCCCATCAGAATTACCAGGGAACTTTAAAAAATACTGATATCTGGCTCGTACCCCCAGAGATTCTAATTTAATTGGTCTGGGGTATATCCTTGGCATCTTAAAAGCCTCCCAGGTGATTCTAAGGAAAACCGTGGCTATGATCCACCACTCAGAGGTGGACCTGGGCTGAAGTCTAACTCTGCTGCCAACCCAACTGTGAACATCCTTGCAAGTCATTCACTCTCTCTGAACCTCAGCTTCCTCTTCACAAGCTATTCATTTGGTTAGCTGATTCATCTTTATACCACCAACTTTGTCCTCCCAAAGGGAAGCGCTAGGACAATGCTGAAAAATTCAGTGCGCTATATAGCACCAGTTCCTACAGGACTGGTGGCCAGAATGACCCATGATTTCCAAGCATTCTGAAACCTACAGGACGTACTAACAAACTCAATCAATATCCGTTTGGTTAACAAGATAAGGTTATTGTATAGAAATTTGCCAAAAATGGATTGTAGCTGTGTGTCAGTGATGCTTTGGAAATGATACTGAATTATATGAACTTAATAAAGTGAAAACAGTTTTGTTTTTTGTTTTTTTTCATCCCTCGACCTTGTTGAGTTTGGGCAACTTCAGTAGCTGAGCAGTCACTCAGACAAGTTCAAAATCCTCAGGGACCTGGTAACTTTGTCAGAGGGATTCAAACTGCAGAGAACATGAGACTCACCTGGGGAGCACCTCAAGTACAGATCACAGAGATCAGTGGGGACACCAAGGAGTGGTGTGGCGGGCTTTAAGCTCCACAGGCACCATAAGCCACCCCAGATTTTATAAAAATACTAAGGTACTTTGATATGATATGGACAACTGAAATTTCATCATCATTCTTCTGTAAAACGTGACTCTTTAGAGAGGTTTGCTCTTTTTTTAAAATCAACTTTACTGAGATATAATTTACATACAATAAAATGCACCCATTTTAAAACATTTAATATGTTTTGACAGTTGTATACACCTATGTAATCACAATCACTTCCAAACATTTCCAAACATAAAAATTTCCATCACACCCAAAATTCTCCGCTGTGCCTTTTCCCAATTAATCTCATCCCACATCTCAACATACAGGCAACCACTCATCTCCTATCTGTCATATAACCTATTGTCTTTTCTAGAGCTTCTGATAAATAGAATCAAACGGTATGTGTTCTTTCGTGTCTGCTGTTCAGAATAGTGTCTGTGAAATGTATCCATGTTATTGCAAGTATCAGTAATGTAGTCCTTTTCATTGCTGAGTCATTGTTCATTGAAAGGATATACAATTTGTTTATCCATTCACCTATTGACAGACATTTGGTTGTTTCCAGTTTTTTTTTACTTTTATGGATTTCTATTGTTCAGTTACATATACTCTAAGTCAAAAGTGTGCATTTGCTACTTAAACATTTTTAAGACAAGTCTTTTAGCTCCTCTACCAAAAGACTGCTGGTCCCAAGTATCTTCTATTTGGAAAGTTTAGAGGTGCCTTCTGATTAGGTTTGAGGTAGAGCCCAGAAACGTGCATCTTTAATAATTAAGCCTGGTTTTGCTGATACCAGTGGTCCCCAAGTAATGCCTGGACAAATATTGTCCCAGGCATGGGGTTTAGGGCACTGGTGAACCCCAGGTGCAACCCATTTCTGGTCACAAGGATCTGCATTTTCCTTCTGGGACAGAGCTAAGCAAGAGTGTTCTCTCAGTCCACAGGGCTCACCAGGCTACTGAAATGGTACAGCCAAATCAAAGATGCGGAGCAGGTGACCCAGCCACTGTGGAAAGATCATTAGGGTGTCAGACTAACAGTGAAGTCTTTCCCCATTCTTTCCATCCCCAGTTCTTCCAAGTAGCTACTTTTCATCTGATTAAGGAGTAAGACATGAGGTAGAGCTGACCCTGCTGATGTCTGGAGCAAGAGCGTTTAGTAATGGCTGGAGGAAGACACCACCAGGGGGAAGGTTATGAAAGAATTCCAGAGAGCAGGCTAGAGTATTGCTCAAGAGAGCACAGATGGCCAAGATTTTATCTGAAGAAAATGAAACACGGTGCTGACAAGGGCTCCAGTGACTCTTGCCTCAGACCCACAGAGACTGGCCGGCTCAGCAAGGAGCCTTTAACAAAGACCTGGTGGAGAACGGGAGAGTTTCACAGCAGGTAAACACAAGAGGTGGGAGCACAGGTTTGCCAGGGGCTGTGGAGTCTGAATCAAGTTCAGCAACTCGCTGCCCCTTCTAACCACCTTAAAAATTACACTGGTAACCTTGGGCAGATGGATTCTCATTTTTCTTGCAAGAAAAGTGTGGCTTTTATTTAGCCTTCCATCCCCCAAACCATTTTATCATTAGTTTAGGCCACTTAGGTGTTTCCTTTTGGGTAGCATTCTGTACCTATAAGAAACAATAACAGAAAAATACATCCGTATGTTTGTACATGCATAGAATTTAAGACCCCTTAAGCTTTGCCTTCTTTTTTCTTTTTTTTTTTTGTGGGCAAGTTTGATGGCCCATACCGGGCATTCTGTACAACATGAGTGTTTCAGAGTGAAAGCAATAAACTATTACGGCATGTGAACCCAGTCCACGAAAACTGGGATAGACCAGTCTCAGACTATTAATTTGAACAGAAGTGTTTTCCATTTTTATGATGACATTTTTGATTTGGGATTTTTCTTTTATTTATTCATCCCACAAATATTGAATGAACACCGATAAGTGCCATGTTCTGGGCTGCAGGCTGAGGATACCAAATTTAAATAAGATTTGTTCTTCCTTTCCAAGAGTTTACAGCCCAATGGGAGAAATGGGTGTTGAAACAGATGAATTACCAGATGAGGCTCTACGGAAGAGTGATGGGGACATAGAGCCTGCTGCTGGAGGAGTGAGGAGACACTGAAATTTATTTAAAAGACTGCTCTGCCATCAGTGACCACCATTCATGCACGATCACAGCAAATTTAATGAAGTAGTGGGGAGAGATCACAGGGCAGGAGTGGTGAGAAAAGCTTTCATTATTTATCACTATATGCATGCTGGTACCTTGGTTTTCATCAAAATAAAAACAGTTATTAGCTATTTTCACTTGAAAGTCAAGACTGTCCTCCTTTCTCAGGATGCTGTCAAGTGTATCTGTTAATGTGTGAAGCTGGGGGATTAGAGACAAAATTACTCATGGAAGAAACGGGTATTTCAAGGAAAATAACATGTGCTCTCAGAGAACCTCTTGAAGTTTGGCCAGACGTTCATACCAACCCTTTGTGCTGGCCAAGTGCCTGATTTCTGGGGAGTTCAAAGCACATTATAGGCTTTGCCTCCAAAGTTGTTATAGAAACTCTCCAGTAGGAATGAATGGCCAGAGACAGTGTACAACTGGGCAGTAAACCATCAGAGAAACAAACATGGGAGTTCTTCTGGGTTCTTTCGGTGGTCTCTTCCCTTTTTGTTCTTCATACTTACCCATTGTCTCCCAGGACTTACCCCCATCTAATCCTGGGGACCCCAGATCTGCGCATTCAGCCCTTACCTCACTCTCCAGCTTTACAGCTATACATCCAATTGCCACTGAACCTCCAGTCTGGATGTCCATAGCCAAACTTAGCATCAACCCATCAGAAAGGGGATATATTATGGGAATCTGTGGGAAAGGAAGACAGAACAAAGAGCCCCAAGAAATACAAATGGAAAGTGGCAGAAACTGTTAGCTGCCTCCCAATATCCACCCTTCTCTTTTTCCTCAGTAACAGAACCTTGATTTTATTGGAACCAGCCATGCACACAGCTGAAAGGCATTTCCTAGCCCACTTTGCAGTTAGCTGTAGCCTTATAAATAAGCTCTGGTCCGTGAGATGTAATAGGCAATGTATTAGTCAGCCAAAGGGGTGTTGATGCAAAATACCAGAAATCAGTTGGTTTTTATAAAGGGTATTTATTTGGGGTAGAAGTCCACAGTTACCAGGCCATAAAGTGTAAGTGTCTTCCCTCACCAAAATCCATTGCCACGAGTTAGAGCAAGACAGCTGCCGACGTTTGCCAGAGTTCAGGCTTCTTGGGTTCCTCTCTTCCCAGGGCTTGCCTCTCTCTGGGCTCAGGCTTGCTTTGTGCCACAAGGCCAGCTGTAGATATCAGGCAAATGGCTTGCTTCTCTTCCCAGGGCCTTCTCTCTTTCCTCATGACCAAGCTCCTCTGTACGCTACTTCCCAGGGCTCCAGCTCAAGACTCCGCATCACAAATCCAACCTAAAACTCCTCCAACACTGTCCTTTGCCATGTCTTTTATCTTCAAGACCCCACCCACCAAGGGGTGAGGCTCAACGCCCTACTGACGTGGCCCAGTCAACACCCTAATCCTAACTTAATCATGCCCAGATTAACAGACCAGTTTACAAACATAATCCAATATCTATTTTTGGAATTCATAACTTCATCAAACTGCCAAACTGCTACAGGCAATATTGTACAGAACTTCCAAGTAGGCTGTTTAAAGAGATCTGACATTACTAGGCAGAAATCCCTCCCTTGTTCCTGCTGCCTGGGCTGTAGACATGATGGCTAGCCTTCCTGGATCATAAGATGACCTTGGGGATGAGAACTATTTCTGAAGATAGTGGGACAGAAAGACAGAGGAGCCTCGGTCTCTAATGACTTTATGAAGCTGCCATACAAGCCCTGGACTGTTCACCTCCAGGCATCTTTTAATTGAAAGAATAAACCTTTGTGTATTTCAGCCACAGTAGTCAGATCTCTGTTATTCACATTTAATATAGTCATTAGTGACATATTAAATAATCAGGAGTTAACAGTAATATCTAATAATCAGGAGTTCATTGTAATATCAGCACTTAAAGCTTGAGAGAGACCAACAGCTGTTTGGTAAGTGTGGTAGCAAGTGAAGCATTAGCTTTTCTCATACTCAACATTACCACATCCATGTTGGATGTGAGGCAGTGACATCAGCGGGATACAGGAAATGAATGTTGGGTCCAGGGCCAATTGCATGGCCTGATAAAGTCAAATTTCCTGGTAGGTAATGTAGCAAATGCTCTTTTCCATCTTGTTTAATGGCTTCCCTTTAGACCTGAATTCAATACCAGAGTGCTCAGGCGCCACAGCTCACACTGGACAGGATCAAAGCTCCATGACCCCATGTTAGCACCAAGTAAACCATCTTCACAGTAACAACTCTGTTCCAATTTACCTCACTAGGAAGCTGACGCTAGATCAAGCTTGGAAAACAGAAGCTTCATTTAGTGAGGAAAACAAGGTACCTTCTGCCCTTCCCAACCCACCTAGATATCCAGGCAAATCTCCACCGAACTCTAGGGTAAGAACCACCAGGATATACGGATGAGAGGACAGAGATCCAATTTCACCAGCGGTGCTTTTTCCTCCACCATAGTCTCTCAGTATCCCACTGGGTCAAGCAGGTCTCAGGACAGCTTTAGGCAGACCTAGATTCAGCCCTGCCCAATTGCCTCAAACTTTGGTCTCCTCTAGGGAGACTCTGAAAGCCCTTGGTCAGGGGTGCAGACAGGACAAGTTTTTCCCACAGGTCAGTGGAGAGAGGTTTTGCCTTTCCCTCATGTTTCTGTTGGCTCCCTGACCTGAACATCTTGCCCGATGTTAAGGATTTCTTCAGGATTTCCTGGAGGGTTGTTAAGGAAACAGCTTAATTCCAAGCAGTCCAGGGTGAAGTCACATTTCATTGGGCACCTCCTTTTTCGCACTACAATCTTACATGCTGTCATTTCTTAATTTAAAATGGGACTTTAAAATCTGAGAAAAACTAGTCTGATTATTAACACCTTATCAAAAGCAACCTCATTTAGCCTGGTATATTGTAAAGAGCCCTTTTCCAGGCTGCCAGAGACTTGGGTTCAAGCTCTGCCTTTCCACTAATGAACCATGGGAACCTGGGCAAGTTTCATCCAACCAGCCAGTCAAGATTTTTCTTGAGTGCCTTCTAAGTAGGTACTACTTAGTACATTTATCAAAGTGCTGAGAATTCAGGAGTGAACAAAACAGACTAAGAAGCTCTGCCTTTATTTTGTTTATGATGGGGGTGCAGGAAGAGATAGAACTTAAACATAGAATTGCACATATATATTTACAAACTCCAATAAGTACTATGAAAGAAAAGTGCACGGTTCTCTGAAGGGGAACCATCTAATTTGGGTTGAGGGAGAAATGGTATTTCAGCAGATGTGTGAGGGGTGGGCAGGAGTTAGTCAGGCAAAGAATGGGGAAGAGGAGTCCAGGCTGAGGGACTAGACAGGTAACGGACCTACAACTCCATAGTTCTCTACCACAGCTTCAAATAGTAAATATCTTCATCATAATAGCTGAGTGACCTGTGAAAACCTTTTGACCGAGACAAAGTGAGAGATGCGGATATGTCCGGAGATGCTGATGGGACATGTCAGTCACTAAAGACCAGACAAGAAGATTTGCCCCATGTTGGATACCAGCCAAGGGTCAGACTCCACACACACACACACACCCACACACACCCAAGGCCCAGACACCATGTAAAGCTCTGGCTCCTAGGTTCTCCCCAGGGGAAAAGCAAGGGGCAGGAAGAATTATGAATTGACTAGAATTAAACTTGAAAATATGGAATAACACTGCAGTGACCAAGTCTATTTGGAAATAACTAGATGCAGTTTACTGCCAGGGGCTTGAGATGGAAATTGTTTTTGTCATAGGAAATAAAGGGTTTTTTGTTTTGTTTTGTACACCTTTATGGTAATTTAATAATAGTGAAGTAAAAACACAAAATAGGGAGTGCATCTATGTGGGAATGTGTGGGTATTATACAAAAAGAGAAAACAAATGGAATGAGTCATCTGTTTGTCTTCAGGGAGTGTGGATCGGGAGGCAAGAATGGGCACATATCTAGCTCTTGGCAGATTAGGGGTGCCACTCACCACGCCCACGCTGGCGCCCGGTTCCCAGGCCCCCTCCATCCTTACTCCCACCGCTCCCGCCTGGATTGAACTTTCCCAACACCCTCCGGGAAGGTGTGCACTTTAACAAATGGGCGCATTTCCCAGCATGCCCTGGATTTTCTTCTTCCTCTCCATGACGTGTGCTCCGAAGCCCCGGCGCCTGGAGGATTGCCGCCTGCAGCCCCCAGCCCACCGCGCCCCTGTGCCGCCCTCTCCCAGGCGGAGGTGGCTTCAGCTCGCACTGCGGTCTGAGAGAAGGAGCTGGAGGCACTGACGTGGTGGAGAGACTCGAGCAGAAATGTAAATAACTATGAATAAATATGAGGCGGGCTGGGCAGAATGAGGAGCGGCCTAGGCAAAAGCCTGGAGCTCACTGGACTCTGGTTCAGTGACCAACTCCTGCCCGAAAGGCGCCTCCGCGTAGAACTTGCCCACTCGAACCCAAGATGTGGCCTCGCCTGAGGCCTTCCCCAGGGAGCGAATGGTATCCGGTTCATCATTTATTCATTTCAGGGACTTGGGTTTCTCCTTGCTTCTGACAGACAGGGAACTTGCAGGCAGGATGGGGTACCACCCCCAAGGGCTGCCCATCAGCCTGGAAACGCACACACATAGACCCCAGTGACCTTGGGGAGGGGGAGGGCGGTGTGGCTGCGTGTGCCTTCCAACACAGCAGAATGGAAAGAGCACGAACTTGGAGTCTGACAGAAGGGGCCTTGCATCCAGCTCTCTCGAACTGTGTCACCTGGAGCATACTACTTAATATCTCTAAACTCAATAATAACACCTAATTCGTATTTGTTTGTTGGTTGGTTGTCGTGGTTGCTGTTTTGAGCAGATTGATGGATATTGCATGTGAAAGTGTCAAAAACAATACCTGCCTGGTGATATGCCACACTAATGAAAGATGTTTATGTGAGATGTTATGGGAGGTGTGGGAGGTGGGGAACATGGGAATCCCTGTAATTTTTGTGTAACATTTATGTAATCTAAGCATCTTTTAAAAAATATATAACTTTTATGTAAGCAAATGCACATACATGCATATATATTTATATATCATTTTACAAATATTGGTTTGTATTGTGAAAAATTTGATTTTTACCCACAAGAATAAAAAAAACAAAAAAACAAAAAACCAATACCTGCCTTTTTTCCCCTATCTCAGGAACTTTCTTTTCTGGCACTGCAACCTATTGCAATTTGTGGTTATTTTACTATTTTGTGTTTTTACTTCACTATTATTGTTGTATATGTGTCTCACCAGACTATAAAATCCATAAGGGCACAGATGGCAGCTGCCTTGTTCACATATGTCCCCAGCACCTAGTGCATAGTACCTCAAGAACAATATTTTTAATACATTTTCAATTCATTAGTTTAAAAAAATAGCTTCTTTTCTTCTTTTGACCCCACAGATAGCTCAAATATTCCTGAGCTAACAGCCAAAGCTGAGTGGTTTCGTGGGCTGTTCATTGCAGCCTTTATACCCAAAACTACTGAGAAAGGAGATGGAGGAAACTAGTAAACACAGCTAGTCACCAAAAACAGCTAATGAGATACCACCAAATTTTACACCCAGAAGCCACTTTAGAATGAGACAATCAACCATCTCATTCCACAGAAGAGAACAGGGGGTGCTGCTCCAGCCACCCACCCCCCACACCTCCTGGGAGCACCACCACACTGGTCCTGGGGGTGGGCTGCTGGGGAGAGAAAAGCTTCCAGTAATTGCAATATGGTTTCTTCAAGAGGGAGGAGGGAAAGCATCTCAGGCATAAGCAAGGAGAGGGAAAATCAATAAGGATGTGTCTGATGAATTTTTGTTTCCTGAAATAGCCTGGCAGGAGCCTTGCCAGGAAGGGTTAGGACTAATCAGTGACAAGATGATAGACACAAATCCAAGAACATTATTCAGCACTGCAGGTTCCCTGGGTAGAAGAATGCTGGTTTAAGGAATTGCAGGGGAGCCCAGCCTATTGTCCAGAAAGACTGGAGAATCTGGGAGAAGGTAACAGTAGCACCTATATCTACTTGGGAAGAAACCTGCGCTTCTCTGGCTGGCTTAGAATTCGAGAAGGGGTCTGAACAAGTTGGAAAAACTGTGACTTTCCCTTGAAGCCCTTCCCCCCGAAGTCAAATAAACACCCCCCATCAATATTGCATCAATATCTTACACACATTCTGCTGTTGGGTTATACCGTGGTGGCTATTAGCAGGTTTTGACTCTGCCATTTACGACCCAATAGTGTGTGATCCTGGGTAGGTTCTTTGTCATCTCTGAACCTCAGTTGTGTATTCTGTAAAATAGGGAGATAATAGTACCCATACCACAAATCTGTTTTGAAGACTAAAAGAGATAAATATCAATTACAGACTCAGAGTAGGGGCTCAATAAATGGTAGTTGCTGTTGTTAGTGCACTAACCCCACTGTCCTAGTTAACATCCCGGGGTCTTCTGGAAGACCGTGTGCCCTGGGTGGGCGAGGACCACATTCTCATCCGAGAACGCCCTGCCCTGTACCTGGCAGAACCAACAGATGTTGGCTCAATGAAACTATTGAACTAGAACCTAGTAATAAGGACAAGGCATTTCTCACTTTCATTTTCTCCCTTGAACTTCTCACTTTGTATGTGTGTGTTTCACCTGAAAAAATGGAGGGAATTCCCTTACAGGGATTTTAAGTGTCTAACAACTCACTCACTGATGACAGAGCAATTAGCCTTGTATTAGCACTTCTTAAAACCACTCTGTGAAGTATTTTCACTTCTTGCCATAATTACTTGCAAAATGTAGTGAAGTGGTTCTGAACCACTCTGTCATCATTTTGTTAATTCCTGTGGCTACGTTTTAAAATTGATTTTATTGAGGCATAATTTACATAAAACAAAATGGACACGCTCTATTGGAGAGTTCAGTGAGTATGATAAATGTATACACTTGTGTAATTACCACCTGAATTAAGATGTAGTGCTTTTCCATCACCCCAATAGGCTCCCTGTGTCCCTTCCCAGTCAAATCCTACCTCCACCCCAGGCAACCACTGATTGCTATCACATTTATTGCATATTAGGTTTATCTTTTCTGGAGTTGTATTTAAAGAGATACATACCATATGGTATCTTTTAAGTCTGGCTTCTTTTGTACACATAAGTTTTTGAGATTCATCCATTCTGTTGCATGTATCAGTAGTACATTCCTTTCTACTGCTAAGTAGTAGTCCATTACATGGATATACCACATTGTTTGCAAATTTGTTCACTTATTGGTGAAGATTTTAGGGTGTTTCCAACTTTTGACTGCTATGAATATTTACATACAAGTCTTTGACAGTTTTCATTTCTCTTGGGTAAAAACTTAGGCATGAAATTGCTGGGTCATATGATAAGTGTAGATTTAACTTTATAAGAAACTGCCAAATTGTTTTCCACAGTGGCTACACCATTTTACATTCTCACCAGCAATGTATGAGAGCTCCTGTGACTCCACATGTTCTCCAATACTTTTATGGCTACATTGTAAAAAGGTCAATGTTCTATTTTACTTGGACTTTTCCAAAGTTTCTTCTTCTCTTCCCTTCCCCCTCCAATTTCTAGAATCTCTATATTTCCACTTAGTGTTTCTGTGGGACAGAAGTAAGGTTTAAAATTCTATTATTAAATTCCATAACTTGTTTTAAATCTATTTTAATATAATCAAAATGATGAAAGGACTGTCAGGAACTCATCTGCCAGAGAAAGTTCTTCCGCACCAGAATTTCTTCTGTTCATTTCACAACCCACACACAAACATCCATCCATAGAATCTTCTTCCCTTTGAACAAATATAGTCCTGAAATAATTTATTTACAACAAAGGAAAAGAAAAAAAAAACAAAAAAAAAAAACCATCCCAGCTTCCT
>JAQZBX010074910.1:0-14681 GCA_029593785.1 Cabassous unicinctus
GATGGGGAATGGATGTGTGGGGTGTTTTTGGGGGTGTGGGTGGTGGGGAGCATGGGAATCCCTGTAGTTTCTGAGTAATATTTGGGTAATCTAGGCACCTTTATAAAATGTATATATATATATAATAACATTTATGTAAACAAATGCACATATATGCATATGTATTTATATATCATTTTACAAATAAAAAAAAATAAAATAAAATATAACCATGATCTAAAAAAAAAATATATATATATATATATATACATGATTTATAAAATGACATTGTGCTTCCCAACAATATAGTAAAAATTTAATAAGCTATTTGTCATTAATATTGTATAGGAAGTGATACATTACCAACTTCAGCAGTTAAGTAGATCTAAGAGTTTATACAAATATTTTAGCCATTATGCTCATCATAAGGCATTAACTTTATCTTTCTTTCAAAATGATTCAGATCATTGAATCTACATATTTTCAATTCAATGTTACTAGAGTTAGAAGAATATTCAGTTCTAAAATAATAGTATACAGGCATGAAAATTTTAGTTTGGTCAATAGTAGATTTTCCCCACAAATGTGTCTATGCCCTAGTCTTTAGAAACTGTGAATATATTACCTTAAATGGCAAAAGGAAGTTTTCATATATAATTAAAGGTACAGACTGTGAGATGAGGAGATTTACCTGGGTAATATAAATTTTCTCTGTGGGTCAAATCAAGTCTCATGAGTTCTTAAAGTTTAGAACTTTTTCTGGCTGAGAAATGAGACAAGAGAAGGAGGAGAGACTTGAAGAGTGAGATGGGCTTCTCAAAGTTGCCGACTTTCAAGAAAGCAGAAGGCAACATAAGCCAGGAAATATGGATGACCTTTAGAAGCTGGAGGTGGGCCTCTGCTGACATCCAAAAAAAAAAGAGGTGTCTCTGTCCAACAATCAAATGGAACTGAAGTCACCATTAACCTGAATGAGATTTAACAACAGTTAGATTACATGGTCTTTCACTTCTAACAAAGTTTGTTTTAGTGGCTAAATAAGAATTCATTTTAACTTAAGTTGGGTGATATCCACTTTGGTGTTCTATGAGATCCTACTGAGGTGTGCATAAGCATTACCTCTGGGATGATCTCCCGATGGCTCTTGAGACACCAAGGTCCTATATAAGTGGGGATAGCCCCAGAGATTGATGCCTTAGTGGGCTCTTCTTTGGAATCTGTGCTACTGAGAGTGACAGAGTTGGACTCAAATAAGTCCTCCCTGCACATGGTCCATCAGTCCCTTCTATTCAAACCTATATGTAATGCTGGAGTTTTAGGTGTACTTCTAGAGACGAGCCTCTGGCCTACCTATGTGCCAGCTGTGCCTGCAATCTAGGTGCAGCTGCAGCTCCTGCTCTACAGCTCAATGGACTCACCCAGGTCACCTGGCAGGGAGACAACTGTGGGCAGAAGCCATCCCAGGGGGTGGAGGGGGCCTGCAGCTGCAGGCAGGATAATCCCATCCACTATATCCATGGGATATGGGCCCTCTCTCACTTGGAGGTAGAGTGGACATCACCATCCCAGACTCCTCAGGATTGGGGGGGAGCTGTGGACTAGAGTGGACTTGGTAGTGTTCTGCTGTACACATGTTGTGATTTGAGCAATGGAAGAAATTGTAACAGCGAGGTGGAGCTGGTCGACACTGGACATTTTCAGGGCAGGGAGGGGAGGGGAAGTTGAGGTGCAGGGGCTTTCTCGGAACTTGGGTGTTGTCATGAGTGGTGTTGTGGCGACAGATGTAGGGCATTTTGCATCAGCATGTACCACACAGAACTGTGTGGGAGAGAGGGTGGTCTATGATGTGAAATGTGGTCTATGCTTGGTGGCAGGGCCCCAGAATGTGTATATCCATTGTGGGTGATGTGCCACACTGATGAGGGATGTTGGTGTGGGATGTTGTGGGAGGTGTGGGAGGTGGAGAACGTGGGAATCCTTGTAATTTCTGAGTAATAATTAGGTAATCTAAGGACCTTTAAAAAATATATATATGTATGTATATAAATAACATTTATGTAAGCAAATGCACATATAAGCATATGTATTTATATATCATTTTATAAATATTGGTATGTATTGTGAAAATTTTTGATTTTTACCAACAATAAAAAAAAAACAACTTAAGTTGGAGGTTATAGGACTAAATATCAGTCTGGAGGAGTAGTTAAAACTTATATCCCTTTAAGAGAATTTGCCTCTCAAACTTCTCATTCTCTATTTCTTATCTAAATAAAAACCATCAGTCAACAGAAATAGAATGATCTTGCTAGAGTTTCAGATTATATGGAAAGCAAAACATAATGGGGGAAGGGACAGTCAGAGTGAAGCCTTTCACACTTCCCTGTGACCCACAAACAAACCCAATGCTTAAGATGAGATGTGATAGCCTGTTAATATGGCTTCATTTCTTTCTCAGGAGGGCCTGGAGATAAAAGAGATCCCCTGGCAGATGATGGCCTGCTGAAACATTCCTTTCCCTTTCACCCAGAGCACTCTATAAATATTCACTGGGGACTGCTTGGCCATTGCAAATGGCCCAACCTTGTGGTTGCATCTGCTCCTGATGGGAAGGGAGCTAGGTCCCTCACTTACAGTACACAAGAGTCATAAATATTGACCATTCCCCTCCACTGGCTGTGGAGTGCGTCCCAGAGGGCATGGGGGATCAAATCCCAATAGTAAATCTGAACTTTCTTTGTTCTGTTTGTGAGTAAATGTTCTATTCAGTGCCTGTGTAAGTCATAGGTTTTCTTGGTGTCACCTGCATGGACTTTCTGCTATCCTCCATTTGCTGAGACTCATTCCTTATAGTTGGTAGTAGGTGTCTTGCCCCAAAAGTTTGCATGCCAGTGAAGCTCTCCATAGAATGGTGGCGGCATAAGGATTCATCAGTTCAGTCATTCCCTCAGAGCCCTGCTCCCTGAGGGGTAATTAGCTGTCTGAGGTGCTGGCCTCCCTCTAGCTTCATGAGCACAAGTGAGATGTGAGCAATCTCCATGTGAATACTGACAAAATGGTGTGGTGGATGGGAGCCAAAAGGCAGGACAGGAGGTGGGTCCCAGGAAAATTAGGGAAATTATACTCTTATGGTTGGCTACCTGCACATTCCCATGCCATCTCCTGACCCCCATGGTGTCTCAAGAGTTTCATATTGCTCCCAATGGGAGCTTGGGACCCTGTGCAAAGAGCTCTACTGACTCAGGGCTGTTTTCTGGAACAAAATTAGACTTATTCAACACAGAACAACTCCAGCTTTGATTAAAATGAAGCTGTTGAAATGAGATATTTTCCGGAAAGTGAAATACTTTAGTTAAAAGACAGATATAGGCAAAAAACAGGAGAGCTGCATGTGACTTGGTTAGAGTATGTGCAATGAAAGGACACTACTGACTCTATTGGGGAAGTGAACTATCTGCTACAATGTATTTTTGTTTCCATGTGGGACAACCAACAGGACAGAGACAGACAAACACATCTTTATTCTCTTTTAGTCTGAGATGCTAGGAGCATGACAGTGATATTCCTAACTGTGGGGGATGCCCTCAAATGTAAAGTCCCCTGGAAGACTGTTCATGAATATGTAACTGCCCTTCAGATAAATATGAGTCATGTGAGGTCCTGCAAGCAGGTTGCTGCTAGGCCCTACAAAAGAGTGAGTCCCCCAGGTCACATGCATGATTGTGCTGTCAGGTCCCATGAGCAGCTGTGCCATCAGGCCCCATGCATGGGCATGCTTCCTGGTTCCATGCATGGGTGTGCCACCAGGCCCCGCATATGGGTGAGCTCATAAGGACCCATACATAGGTGCACTATCAGGCCCTATGAGCAGGTGCACCACCAGGGCCTGTGTGTGGGTGTACCACTAGGCCACATGAGTGGGTGAGCCCACCAGGCCCCACATAGTGTGCCCCTTCAGGCCCCCTGAGTGACTGCACTGTCAGGCCCCATGTGCAGGTGTGCCATTAAGCCCCATACACAGGTGTGCCACCAGGCCCTGTGAGTGGGTAAGCCCCCCAGGCCCCATACATGGGTACACTTTCAAGCCCCACTGAGCCATACAGCAAGATGAGAGAGCAGGAGAGTGACAAGGGAGAACAAAGATGAGATGCACCAAACCCAGGAACTAAGTTGGTGCAAGTGGTAGGACACCTCTCTCCCACATCAGAGGTTCCAAGGATAAAATCCTGGTGAAGACAGGAGGAGAAGGATAAGAAGAGAAGGCAGGAAACAGACACAGAGAATTGTCCAGCAAATGGACACAAAAACAGCAAAAATAGGGAGGTAAAAATGTATACAAGTAAATAAATCTTTAAAAAATGTATAGGGGAGTTAGATATGGACTATAGTTAATAGTAATACTTTGACAATGCTCTTTCATAGTTTGTTAACAAATGTTTCACAACAATGCATAGTATTTGTGGTGGGATGATGTATGGGAGTCCTGTATGATGTTTTGCATGTTTGTTTTGTAAATTCACAATGTTTACTAAACACTTTTTGTTTTTGTATATTCATGTATGAATAATACACTTCAAAAATTGTTTTTAAAATGAAAGGAAAAAAGATGAGACATGTGGCTGCATCATCCCAATCCTGGTCAGGATGTGGATGAGCTGGTCCTGCTTTGGATGGCATTAGAGATAATTATGAAACAAGGGTCTGCCCAGGGGAAGTCTCCTGTATCCTTTCTACTGTTCTCAGGGACAATAAACAATAAAGTGGTAGAAAAGACCCACCACAATTTGTCCTACTTTGGGTTGGAATCAAAGGCACAGCATAAGCCTTTTTCACTGAGTTGGCCAAAAGTTTAGAAACCCAGCAATGGGAAGCTGTGCCAGAAATGTAATAAAGTGAACACAAAGAACCACTGAGGAAAGAAAAAGGATGATGCAGGGCCAGCTCACCCTCAAGGCAATGTGGTTTTTGTTACCAAAGCAGGTGACAGACACAGCAGAAATAGAAGGGATCCCTACAGAAAAACTGTCAATATTATGGGGCAGAAAGTTGATTCTCTATGTAACAGATTACGATCTTGTTACAAGCCATAAAAGAAAAAGATGAAGAGGGCTCATGGATCTGCAAGGGTTTGAAATACTGCAGAGCTGCCCAAAGAGTCCCAGACACAGCCGAGGAAAAAAAAACAAACCATAAGTTGCTAAGGTTTTCTTGTTCATGGACCAGGAAAAGATGCTCAACAGGAATAGCTATTAGGGAAATACAGATCCAAACTGCATGGAGAGATCATTTCACATTTTATTATATGGCCATTATTAAAAATAAACAGAAAACTACAACTGCTGGAGAGGATATGGAGAAATAGGAACACTTTTACAATTGGGGGAGTGTAAATTGGTGAAGCCTCTTTGGAAGACAGTTTGGTGGTTCCTCTGGAAGCTTAATATAGATTGGCTATATGATCCAGGAATACCTCTTCTAGGATTATATTCATAAGAACTGAAAGTTGGGATGCGAACCTACATTTGCACACTGATATTTATAGCAGCATTATTCACAATTGTCAGAAGACTAAAACAGCCCAAGTGTCCATCGTCTAATGAATGGATAAACAAAATGTGGCACATAGAATACTATTCATCTCTAAGAAAAAATTAAATCAAGATGCATATGATAACATGGATGGACTTTGAAGACATTATGTTGAGTGAAATAAGCCAGACACAAAAAGAAAACTACTGTATGGTCTCACCAACATGAACTAAAAATGATTATTAAACCCATAGTGTTAAATTCTAGAATATAGGTTACTAAAGATAGAATGAGTATTGAGAAGGGGGAGCTGGTACTTAATTTAAGTAGAATTTTTAATAAGGTTGATTGTAAATGTGTGAAAATAGAGTTGATGGTAACACATTATTGTGAGTATAACTAACACTGCTGATTGATAAATGTGATTGTAGCTGAAAGGGGTATTCTAGGGATGAAAATGTCAATAGAAGAATGCCAGAGGTTAATCTAGGGACTGTAAAACAATGAACTCAGTGGTGGATGAGGATAGTGGTTAGTACAAATACAACAATGTTCTTCTATGAAGTACAACAAATGTAAGTCTCTATCACAGGGTGTTAATAATATGAGGATACATGGAAAAATACAAGAAATGGAACATATGGACTATAGTTAGTAATATTGCAATATTTTTGCACCAATGACAAAGGAAGTCCTATATCAATGCTGAGGGTCAACAATGTGGGGGTGGGTAAGGGATTTTTCCTTTTAGAGTAAGGAAAATGTTCTAAAATTGAGGTGATGACAGAACAACTCTGATGAAACTGAGAGCCACTGAGTGCACACTTTGGATGAACAGTATAAGGCATGGGACTAGATAACACAATGAACCCTGTGGCAGATGATGGATTGTGGTTAACTGTGCAAACATGAGAACATTTTCTTACAGTCTTAAATGTAAAATACTAAGACATGTTATTAATATTAGGATGATTTATGTGGAAAATATACCAAATATGAGCTATGAACTATATTTAGCAGTAATATTCTGATGATGGTTTTTCATCATCTTAACAAGTGTTCCACGAAAAGGAAAAATGATGGTAGTGGGATGATATGTGGGAATCTGGTATGTTATGGTTTTATGCATGATTCTTTTGTAAATTCTTTTGTAAACTCACAACTTCTCAAATAAAAATAAAATATACCATATAAGGTTTGGGATTGGAACAGAAGTCTCCATTTCCCCCCAAAATTTGCCAATAATTTTCTGGGGCTGTATTTCTTTTGGGGACCTAGGGATAAGAAGTGATATATTATAGGTAAAATTCCTGGAACCCTTGATCAAAATATCATCCCAATTCCTTATTAATAGCATCTAAATCTTGTTATATGTATTTTAAATAATCTCACATAAGGAATTTTCTTCACCATTACCAAGAATTGATGTATGAGTTACCAGGGCCATGAATAGTGCAGACAATAGATAGGGAGGGGGAAATTAAGTTGGCAAGGTTGTGGGTTGGGAAAAGGGGCTGGATGAATATAATAAAAGAAAGTTATAGAGAAAAACAAATAAGTGGGAGAGAAAATATCAGAAACATTAGTGGTGGATAATAATTGAAATGCCACCAACAATTATCCAATAAAGATAGTGACTGTTACCTTTAGCCATTCCAAATAAAAGTTAGAAATGGAATAGGGAACCTTCTGAAAAGATAATAATCTAAATGAATTCACGTACTTTTCCTTTATGTATATTCAAGCTATTTTAAATGCATCCAAACTATGATTCTTATATCATACTTTTAAATTGATCCGTTTTTCATTATGAAATGTCCCTCTTTACCTCTAGTAATATTCCTTATTTTATTTTATTTTTCTAGGTATTGGGAGCTGCAGAATGAACCTGGGATCTCATATGAGGGAATCCAGGACACAACCACTGAGACACATCAGATCCTCTGAAATGGTTTCTTATGTTTTTTTTGTTTGTTTGTTTTTTTGCTTTTTGTTGGTTTTTGTTTTCCTTAGGAGGCATCAGGAATTGAACCTGGGACCTCTCTTGTGGGAATACTCAAAACATAGCTTTCTATATATGTCTGAATGCCCTATGCTTTTAGTTGGATGAGACCTACTAATTAAATTAAATTCACAAGTGACACTTTCAGCAGATAGTTTGAACACTAAGGTTTCCCCAGACCAGGCTTGTGCCCTCCAATCTGTCCTACTGCACCTATAGGAAGAAGGCCCTTCTGAAGTATTTGAAGATATCATTCCAAAGGTAAGGGCAGAGGTATTTGCAGATAGTATGCAAAAAAAAGCTGTATTAGTTAGCCAAAGTGGTGCTGATGCAGAATACAAGAATTCTGTAGGCTTTTATAAAGGGTATTTTTTGTTAGAAGCTTACAGTCACAAGGCCATAAAGTGTAAGTTACTTCCCTCACCAAAGTCTGTTGCCACATGTTGGAGCTAGATGGCTGTTGGTCTCTGTGAGGGTTCAGTCTTCCTCTTCCTTCTAAGGCTCTGTGGTCCTAGCTCCTTTTGTTCTCAGCTGTAGGTGAGGAAAAGGCTTGTCTCTCTCTCTCCAAGGCTCATTTCTTTCCAGGCTTTCTCAACTGTTCAGGGCTCTGGTCTCTTCAGGTGAATGGCTTGGCTTTCTTACCAGAGCTCCAGCATCCAAAACTCCAACTTACTCCTCTGCCATGTCATTTTCTCTGTCAGACCCTGCCCACCAGGGAGGCAGGGACTCAACATCTTGCTCATGTGGCCAAATTAAAGCATTAATCATAATTTAATCAATTAAAAGTGAAATCTCTGAATTTAATATAATCTAATATGCCCAGAGGAACACACTACTTTACAAATACAATCCAAAATCTAGTTTTGGAATTCATAAAAAATGCCAAACTGCCACAGGAGTGGAAACAGCAAAACCTATTCAGGTAAAAATTCAACCCAATGAAGACTTTCCTAATCTTAGACAGTATCACTTAAAAAGTAATCTCAGGACCATATAGATGCATTAATAGACTCTTCTTAAATATCACTTAATTCTACCATGTCAATTGTCATACAACACTCCTATCCTACCCATCCTAAAATCAGAGGAAAAAAGGAATAACAATTTGTACAAGACATAAGAACTATCAATCAAATAGTAGAAGGCATACATCCAGTGGTGCCAGATGCATGTCTGGGGAATTCTGTTGGTTTACTGTGCTAGATTTAAAATATACTTTTTATTGTGTGCCATTAAGCCCTGAATCTCAGAAATTATTTGCCTTTGAATAGGAAGATCCCTGAACTAACATGAAACAAATATATTGTTGGACTGTGCTTCCCCAGGGTTTTTAAAATGTCCCTACAGTATTTGAGGAGACATTAGCTGAAGGCTGAAGAGAACAACTCCAAAATGTGTTGTTTTTGCAATGTGTAGAAAATATCCTACTTGTAAGTAAATCACAGGAAGCTTCAAATAATAATAAAATCCTGACCTTAAATTTCCTAGGAAATGAAGGTTATAAAGTGTCTAAGAAAAAGCTCAAATTTCACAACTAACAGTAAAATATTTAGGATTTGAATAGTCAAAAGGACAAAGGAATCTAGTACCCAACAGAAGAGAGGCTTTAGCCAGAGTGGCTGACCTCATCACCATAAAAAACATAGCAGCTGCAGGGTTTTGGGGGACTGGCTTGCTTCTTCTCTCTATGGATTCCTGGATTTGGACTGATAGCTAAACTTTTATATGCAGCCTTGAAAAGGGAAGTAAAAGAACCTTTAGTATGGACCCCAGAATGCCAAATAGGCTTCCTCCCTATCAAAAAATCTGCCAACAGAACCTGCCTGAGACTTACCTGACCCTCAAAAGGCTTTCTTCCTACTTGTTCATGAGCAACAAGGCATAGGTTTAGGAGTTCTAAGCCAAATCCTTGGTAACTCCAAAAGTCCAGTTCCTTACTTTTCCAAACATTTGGATCTTTTAGCCCAAGTGTGGTCAGTTTGCCTGAGAATAGTAGCCACAACATATGATACTCTACAGGATGCAGAAATATATACCCTAAACAAACCTACAACTCTATTTATCCCCCACTATGTATTATCTCTCCTAGAAAAAAAGGGGAATATTGGTTCACAGGAAGACACTTCATTAAGTATCAGGCTATCCTTTGATAATCCCAATGTGAAGCTCAAAGTTATTTCTTCCTAAAACCCAGCAACTCTTCTACCCAACAGCAACTAGGAGGAACCCAAACATGGCTGCATACATGTAATTGATGAAGATTATTCTGGCAAATGTGACCTCCTAGATGTACTCTTAATGGACAGAGACTTAGGAATGTTTACTGATGAAAGCAGTTTTATGGTCCAGGGGCACCAGAAAGCAAGGTACGGTATTGTTAATTTACAGAAAACACTGGAAGCTGAAGCTCTTCCCCCAGGTACATCCATACAACCTGCTGAATTCATTGCATTTACTAGGAGTTTACATCTTGGCAATGGAAAGAGAGTGAACATTTACATTGACTCTAAATAAACCTTTTTGATGCACACCCATGAAACTATTTAGAAGGAGAAGTGTCTTTTAACTTAAGGAATCAAGACATTAAACACTCTGATATCATAATCACCTTATTAGAAGTAATTATGTTACCTAAAGAAGTAGCTATTCTTCATTGTTCAGGGCACTAGAAAGGAAATATACCTTTGGCTTCTGAAAACAACCAAACTGGACTAGCAGCTAAGCAAGCCACTAAAATGCACAAACCAACACTAAATTAAGCTTCTTCTATAACAATTAATCTCAACCTTTTAAATCCGCTGAGTGTGAATCAATGGACTTAGCCAGAGAAAAACAATGGGGTTTACTAATCAAACTTCAACCGGGTGACTTAAGAATGAAGCAGACATTATACTTATGCCTGAAAGACTAATTGGGCCAATCATATCACATTTACATCAGAGTACATATTATGGCTGAGAAACTGTGTACCACTAGTTGCACAAATTTATCATATGGCCAGATATGAGAAAGATTATTCAAAAGGTGAATTGAGATTCTGTAATATGTGACAAAATCAATACCAAATCATTACCCCAGTGTTGGACAAAAGAGTACAATACTGAGGCCTCAGTGCAGGAGTGGATTTTACAGTAATGCCTAGGGCCCAAGGAAACTATACATACCTATTAGCATTTGTAGACACCTTCACCAGCCAGGTTGAAATCTTCCCATGCCAAACTGAAAAGGCTTCACAAGTAATATAAGCCCTTTTAAAGGAAATTATTCCCAGGCTTGGACTACCAAACTCTATGCAAAGTTATAATGGAAGCAGATTTTTATCTACAGTCACCCAAGAAGTATTGAAACCATTGGACATTACTTGGAATTTTTGTATCTTATGAGGACCTCAATCTACTGGAAGAAACTGGAAGAATAAACCAAATCTTAAAGAGAACTTTAACCAAATTTGTCAGGAAACTAACTTGAAAAGGGACAAGGCTCTGCTAATTTCCCTGCTTTGGATAAGAGTAGCACCCAGAAGTTGACTTGACTTAAGTCCTTATAAAATAGTATATGGAAACCATTTCTTAGAAACAAGCATCTTAACAATGTTCACTTGGCCTCACATGGAAACTATCAAATAAAGCTACCTTAAAATAATCTTATGAAATTTTATAATTTTTCATCATATTTTCAAACACAACAGAATGTTTTCATTGCCTATTATAAGCCCTCTTTTCCATAGACTCTTTTAATTATTGTCACTAATTAAATTCTCAAGGAAGGAGACCCTGGGATGGAGTTTAGAGTGCAGTATATTTATTAGGGATTGATATTTGGATCACTATATTTGGGGGGAAAAGGGGGAGGAAGTAATCCTGGGCAGATAGAAATGTCAAGCTACAATGTGGCTTACAGTTTATGGGATAAAATGCTTATGGGTAAAGTGAAAATACATTGCTTGATTTTTCACAAGAAATGATATATTCTTTATAATATATAAAGATTTTACTTAATTTTCATTAATTTTCTTTTAAAACATTGTTAAACACATCTTATTTATAGGAAATTCAGCAATGAAACTATCATTTATTCCAGGAATCCCTAATATTTTGAAGCTTGTAGAGATTTGCAATCCTTAGGACATCAGCTAAATCTGACTTTAAGAAACGTATACTGGATGGTCTTTCTCTTTCATGGTGCTAAAATATGCACATTCTATATCTGTGAATCATAATTTTTCCTTGAATATAAATTTTTAGCACAAAATGCTCTATTTATATGGACCACAACCTGAGTGAAAGTTGGTAGGTTTCAGGTTCTACTGTGCTTGTGCTATTGAACTGTCTATACTCATATCTCCTATTGAACTCCTGAGTTTTGTAGAGTTGAGAGAGGAAGAATCTTTTGGTCCCAGGTTATCTATGAAGACTATTCAGTTCTTCAGAGTACAGAGTATTGATTCAAAGTTTTCTGCTATTTCAATGAATAATAGAACTATCACATACTTAGTAATTTTTGATAGGAAGCACTTTATACTTTGGCTCCTTGGATATTTCAAAACTTGCATTTGTTAAACCATTTCATAGATGTGGAAACAGAAATAATTGAAGGGAATAATTTAATTATAGTTATGGTTTGAAAGTGGCAGATCATGTTTCCTTATGACGAGTCTGTAGATTTACTTAGCATTGGTAGTGAAGATAATTTTAACTAAGAATGCTCAAGGGCAAATTTTATAATCACCATCTGGAAGCCATAAATACCAGTTTCTTGAGAAATTTCCAGGTTATGTTACTCCATCTGTCATGTAATATTGCCTTATGTGGATTTTTATGTAGGCAGAGTTTGCCTGTTTTTGTAAGTGTATCTGAAAGAGAAATGCCACATCAGCACTGACACTGATCTGACTGTAAACCCAAACACTGTTTGAGATTTCTATGTACAAAGCCCCTATCTTCCTCAGTGCCATGATCTCAATCATCATACTCTGGTCATTGATAGAAATGGAACTAGAATGCCCATAATGTTTTAAAAATCAGTGACAATCAAAGATTTAGCTATCAACTTCACCCTAGAAGAATGGGCCTTGCTTGCAGCAACCCAGAGAAAGCTGTTTAGAGGGGTCAAGCTGATGAATATCAATCATCTGATATCTGTCAGTGAGTTTCTCAAAAGTTTATCTCTCTATCTATATATCTAAAATCACCTTCTCTCATACATCTATCTAATATAGCCATCATCTTTTCAAAATCTATTCAAGTTGATAGGCCACTAAGTTCCCTCATATGTCACTCTAATCCCTGTGCTCTTTCACAACACTTACAACTATCTGAAAGAAATTTGTTTCTTCAGTTTTTACTTACATCTCATTTGTAATTTTCAGACTAAAATTCCATATATTTCTTGCTGCTCATTTTCTAATACTCATAAATGTGCTGAGAATTCAATGAATATTATTTCAACTGATAAATAAATTGAATAAATATTCTTCACATAATTATAGTGCTCTTGGGACTGTTATGAGGTCTTAGAACACAAAAATTCAAAAAACAGGTATACCATTTTCCATATACAACATAGATTGTTCTGGTGAGCTTGTTTGAGGATATTTTTTAAAATACTATTCAACCCTGAGAAAACATAATTTCTCCTTGCATGAAAAGAGAGAGATATTGTAGTCTTTTAACGTGGGCATCAGCACCAACAGCCAGAGACCCTTAATATATTTTTGCACAAGGTGAAGAGCTGGAATTTTGCTAGTGAAGTATTGTTAGTATCCTATGATCAAAGTGTGCTTCCCTGTGCTGTCCTTCACTGTTTACATTATTCTTCCTCACAGTCTGCTTTGGAGTTTATGATAAATATTATTGTCAGCATAGGATTCAAAGTTCATATCTCTATTTCCCCAAAACAGTGTATGAATTCTATAATTCAGATGTGATTTCCCAGTTGGAGCAAGAAGAGGAGCTATGGAGAGAAGAGTGAGGATTTCCCCATGGCTAGAGTCAGATGAACACCAGGAACCTGTGCTGAAATATGAAATGAATCTTGGTGAATGAATGAGCAAGTCTTTGGAAATATCAACTGAAGATGCTCTTAGTTGACTAATATTCTATGAAATATATTGAGAACATCAAAGGAAAAATTCCTCAAATAAATTCAGCATTCCACACTTGTATCAATCTCTATTCAAATATCCATCTGTCACTATCCATGACTTTATAGATATTAACATACTTAATGGAGATAAACTTACATAAAGGAGCCCTTGTCCTGGTCTTCCTCTCAGTGTTTTTTCTCTTTTTACCTCCCCAACATCTAATTTTCATTTTATTTTTCCCTTACTTTAATTCTGAAAATATTTAATTTGTCAATTTCTCAAAATGTGCTTCCACTTCTTAGACTATAGCTTCATTTATATTTTTCCCCATCTGAGTGACAATGTTTTCTACATACCAACATGACCAATGGGGGTAATACAAAGTCCATTCTGTGGGGATTGTGGGAAGATGGCATCATATTAGGCAGACAAGTCTCAACACTCCCACAAAAACAATGGAGAAAGAGCCCAAACCTGGCTGAGGGATCAGATTTGGGGGTCAGCAGACCAGGACAGTCTTTCACAGTTCCCAAGAGTGTGAGGGACAGAGAGACAAAAAAATTCAAAACAACAAATTGTGAGTTACCAAACCTCCTGGCCACTGGAATGGGATCCCTTTCCCCACCTCTGAGATATTAAGTGGTGGTAAAACTCCTGGTTCATTGCAGCTGACTTAGAGGGGAGAAGACATCTTATTTCCTGTCAGCTGTTACAAGGGGGAAGGTAGGGGGAGTTGGGGGACTTTTCTTCATTGAATTCATCCAGCAGAGCCCACTTTAAATCTTTTTTCCAGCCAGATCAAAACAAAGTAAAACCAAGAGATACACCTCTGTGAAAAGGTGTGCCAAGAAACACCATGTGCTGGCCCATCTGGAAATTGCATAGGCAAAACTGTTTTAAGCCTCTTTTTACCTCACCCCTGCGGAAAAATCTGTGCCTCATAGTGAGTCTCTGGCACAATTTTGATAACTTAAGCTGGGCAATTTTAAAGACTTAGATAAGTTGAACCAAATATCAAAGAAGAGCTGTGAAAAAACAATAACAATAGGCAGGATAGAGGAATTGGCCATCAGAGTTGATTCAACT
>JAQZBX010074911.1:0-14680 GCA_029593785.1 Cabassous unicinctus
GGCATTTTTAGGCCTAATCTATAAGTAAACAAATATTTTTAAAAATTCCATAGTGGAACACTTAACACCTAGAAACTAACATGCAAAAAGATTTATTCTAGGCTTGCTAAAAGCTTTTTTTTTTGTAGGTTGAAAGCATTAAATGACTTTAAAGACACTAGTATAGACTTATATTTAGGAGAAGAATTTTGTAATATTAGATACCATTTTCGTCTACTTAGTCTAGTTATAATATGTGACTTGAAGCATAATATATGACTGAGTATCAATAAATTCTTTTCTACTTTTTTTGCCAGAAGAAATTTTACAAAACTGGGTATATACAAAGCAGGAATGGTTTTTTCCCCCCTCTGCAATTTCCTTTCTTTCTTTTTCTTTCTTTCTTTCCCATTCTTCCTTCCTTCCTTCCTTCCTTTCCTTCCTTTCCTTCCTTTCCTTCCTTTCCTTCCTTTCCTTCCTTTCCTTCCTTTCCTTCCTTTCCTTCCTTTCATATTTGAGAAGCTGTGAGTTTAAAAACCAATCATGCACCCCATCCCTGTGTTGCCCCACCACCAATACCTTACTTTATTGTGACACATTTGTTACAGTTATTGAAAGAACATTGTCATAATATCACTGCTCTTTATAGTCCCAAGAATGTTTCTGTGCAGACATTTGAAAACCTAATCTACATTCTTTCTTTTCAGTAAACCAGATATGTCACGTCTGAGACTTGCTGCTGGTAGTGCTATTGTGAAGCTGGCCCAGGAACCCTGTTACCATGAGATCATCACGTTAGAACAGTATCAGCTCTGCGCATTAGCTATCAACGTAAGGAAAAAGACTTTATACTGTCTTTTGCTTTTAGGAATTAAAAAATTTCCACTGTGGGGAGCAGATGTGGCTTAAGCGGTTGAGCACCTGCTTCCCACATGGAAGGTCCCAGGTTCAGTTCCTGGTGCCTCCTAAGGATAATGGAAATAAACAACAAGCAGAAACAACGTAAAAACCAACTCAGGAGAGTGGATGTGGCTCAGTGATTGAGTGCTGGCTTCCCACATATGAGGTCCCAGGTTCATTCCCCAGCCCTGGTACCTAAAAAAAAAAAAGTCTGCTATGATAGATCATAATCTTAAAGGTTTAAGTCTCTTATTGAAAAATTTATGCACAAGAAACATCTCAGAGTTCTTAAACTGACTTAAGTTTTGGGTTGCTAAACATAGGGTTCCTAAAATGAAGGGAAAACAAATTTATATTTTTATAATGACGTAGTGTATACTAATTTCAGGTCAGAAGCATTCTTTGTCAGTCAATGTGTTAAATTTTCAAATTATTAGCAGTGATACTTGTGAATCATATTCCAATCTACAGGTTTCAGGTTAGAGTAACATATATTTCATCTATGTTGCTTTAGAATTTTTAGCATTCCCAGAAAATTAAAGAAAAACGGTGTCCATAATAGTAAATATGATATTCCAGTATGAATTCTTCATTCATCATTTGGTTATTTTATACTCACTTTTTCTGTTCTTTTCTAAGAAGTCTATGTGTAAGACTTTGGCATTTATGTAAATCCTTTCAAGGATCGTGGTAACTTCTCTTTTTTACTCCCTCCTCTTTATCTTCTTTCTACCGCATATTTAAGAAATTGCTCTTTAGGTATAACCTCTAGGCACAAAGTCATCTGTTTTTGTCAATTTCTGGAAATTCAGGTTTTAAAACGGTTATTCCAAGTTTTTTTTATGATTTGTTTTAGTTTTGTTGTTGTTGTTCAGTTA
This sequence comes from Cabassous unicinctus, assembly GCA_029593785.1. Taxonomy (NCBI): domain Eukaryota; kingdom Metazoa; phylum Chordata; class Mammalia; order Cingulata; family Chlamyphoridae; genus Cabassous; species Cabassous unicinctus. The sequence goes on from JAQZBX010074911.1 coordinate 1,758, forward strand.
TTAGACCAGAACCATTTCAAAATGAGATTTTGTGGAACCTATAACTTCATGGTTTAGTTTCCCCATTTAATTTTGGGGATAATCCTATTTGTAAGAAAGTGAAAATTGCTTTAAGAGTGTATGTTAAATTCCTTAAAAGAAAAACAATCTGCAGCTATTTTTTTTTTAATAAATTGGCAGTGCTGTAGTGTTGCACTATCAGTGTTTTGTGCTACTGTTTTTGAAGTGGATCTCTTAATAAACCAAGCGAGTACAGAAATACATACATACATACATACATACATATATATATATATATATATATAAAAGGTAAGCTTTTTTGAAACTTACCTGACTATATAATAGGTATATGCCAGCTATTATTTAAATGTCTACCATGTGTGAAAAAGAGCCACACTTATTACCTTCTAGAGATTTTGCTTTCTAGAACAATATTTTGGAATACATTACTATTTCAACCACCAGATTCCCAAGATGAAAGTTCAGACTGCCCAAGTCTTAAGATTGCTTTGGAAGTATGTAGACTGTGGAACATGTGTTAATAGTTAAAATTTAATTACAAGCCTCTATCAACAACTTAAAAACATATCAGTTTACCCCATTCTAAATAAAACTTTTCCCTAATTCTGCAATTTCTTTTGACCGCATACCTATCTCCTCTTTTTAAACCCTCAGACCTCAAGAAAGAGTAATCAGGCAGAGAAAGTGTAGCTCAAGTGGTTGAGTGACTGCTTTGTATGTACAAGGTCCTGGGTTAAATCCCTGGTACCACCTTAAAAATATATAATAATAATAATAATAAAAGCAAGAGTAATCAGTATCATTGTTTTTCCTCCCCTCAATACTCATATTTTGGCCTTGGCTCTCACTATTTTCCCAAACTGCCATATTAATACGTCTGATGACCTTACTTTTCATTTTTCATGTCCCTTCTGAATCATCTGACATAGCTCATTGTTCCTTTACTCTTGAAACTATCTTCATTGGTTTTTCTCTCGTGATTTTGTGTCACTTCTCTGACTTCACTTTCTGACTCCTCTTCTTTTCCATGAGATGTGTGTGTTCTCTGAGGCTCTGTCCTTGGCCACATCTGTCCTATATTCTCTCTGGCCATCTCATCCATAGGGGCCTCCTGTGCTCACAACATGATCTCATTTTCAGCTCTGGTGCACCTTCACATGCTGAACAGAAATTTCAGACTTTTAAGTTCTGAAACTACATGACTGAATTCATCAGCTTTCCCCAGTTTATTCTTTCCTGACATGTAGAGCCTCAATAAATGTTAAATAAAACTGAATGGCATTTCTTAGCCCTAAAGTCATGATTCATATTTGACTCTTTGCTTGTCTTTGCACATCTTTGCAGAAGTCCAGATAACTCTACCCTATGATCCCTCATATATATCTTTTATTCATATCCTCTAAGTCATTCTTACTACACTATTAGGCTTTCTCTATTGCCATATAAATTGCCGCTTTGATAATTTCATTTCCCAGTTCAAAAATATTTAGAAGCTTATACCTTTCAACCTGGCATTCAAGCCCCTGCAGTATTTGGACCTAAGTATACCTTTAAAAATCTTATTTGGCATGTTGCCCTTTACCTATCCTTATTCCAGTGAAGCTGAACAATTTTTCTTTCATGGGCCTTGTATTTTGCTTCATTTGATTTTCTTCTCACCCTTTCATTTCCAAACATCCAAATCCAGACATTTTTGCAAATCAAGGCTCAGGCACAACCTTCTCCACAAAACTTTCTCTGATTCTTACAGCTGCAAGTATCTCTTTCTCTTTTCAGTCTGCTAAGGAATTTTATCTAAAAGTTCTCTTATATGTTGTACTAAGCTTTGTCTTGTGCTTTAGTTATTTGTGTATACATGGTTTATTTCTCTTACTTGAGCTTAAGTTCTAAAAGCAGCAGCATGTATCGGAGGCCCTTGTCACATACTTGAATTGAAAGTAAACTTGGAGGAATAGAAACTCAGCAATACGAATCATCACACAATTTAATAATTGCTTAAGTATTTCAGAATTAGAATTCAGTTCAGTAAACATTCACTACAGACTGCTATGTGAAGAAGTCTTAATAATACTGTTTGATACCTGCTGCTTTAATTAGTTCTGTGGATGGTTTGAACCAGAAAAGGCCACTAAAAGTTAATTTTCTTAAGATGCACACCAAAATTAATTTTTAGTCAATAGTGAAGAAAAACTTTGATTGGAACTTTATTTTTTAGGGAGAAAACATTGTAGTATTAGATACATCATTTTTCCCCCTTGTATTTAACCAATTATTGGTTATAACTACAACTATGAAAGAGCCAAGTATTTGCTTTTTTGAGAGTGTAATTTTTCTGATAAAATTGTATTACTGTATCTTTTAACTTTTATAAAGTAGTCAAAAAGATAATCATGTCTGCAAGAACATTTGAAGACTTCCTCAGTTTCCATGAGGAAGACCTCTTTTAATTCTTTTTTCAAGTCATTCTCTTTTTTTGTTTGTGTATGTGTTTGTTATTGTTTTCAGATACTTCTGTTTTGAAGTACCTAGCCAGTCTTCATTCTTGTCTGTTTTCTCTTCTTAAATTGTTACTTGATTGTGTCAGTTGCCTTGCCTATGATTTGGCAGTTCTCCAGCCTCACTCGAATGACTTTTTAAAATCCTAATACTTTTGCCCTGGTTCACTGATTGACTTTGTAATTAATTTGCTTTGTATTGTTGGATTCTGAGCTGTTAATGAGACACAGACAAAAACATTGTCTTGGTTGGGGATTAATATTTTAATAAATTACCTGTTTCTTTGTTAATACATTTGTGATATTTGACTTTTACTTTCTTATGCAGTTTGTAATGGAGAATTTTCATAATAAATACATGTATAGTGAAGGGCGTGAATTCACTTTAACTCTGTTTTGTTGAATGTGGGGGTAGATAATGAACAGTATTACTGTGAAACTTAGACTACATTTTTAAAAGTAACTATTTGGTATTATAAAAAACTGATGTTTAAAGTAAGTGAAATAAGGATTGAAAGAGAAGGGCAAGATGGCATGAACTAGGTTTTGAAAAAACCAGATGATCATTCCAGGTAGAAGAATCAGTATAGACCAAGTTGCAATCCTGTGACTCATGCAGCGTGTGTTCGTTCGTGGAGGCCAAGCTGTAGGCAGGGAAGTCTTGAAGGTCCTGTGAAGGAGCCGGGGCTTTTCCCTGTAGATCAGTCATTAATCCTGGAGTTTGAGACACAAAGGTGAGTAAAGACAGCACGGAGGGGTGGGACGTGGAGACACGGCTCGCCTTAAAGCCGAGTCCTCAGCGCTCTGCAGAGGCGTGCACAGAAGCCCCAGAGGCGGGTGCACGGCACAGGTCTGGCCAGCTTCTGGAAGATGTCGCAGCTGCTCTGAAGAACCTATAGGGTTGGCCTGGAGAGCAGGGGCTGTGGCTCAGGAGAGGAAATAGATGAGGAAAGCATGAACAGCTTGGTTTATTTCTAGAACTAAAAGTAATTTGGCGTTTCTGAAATTGATTAGTAACTTTCATCTTCAGAGTTATATATTTTAATCTGAAGTTTTTTAAATGATAGAACAAAATATGTAAATTGGACGGTTTTATCTTGTTCAGTAAATGAAAAGAGCTGAAAAATCTATATTGAAACAATTGGTGTTCAAGCTTTTCTTTTTTATGTCTTGTTTGTTTTTAAATGAAGATAGATTTATATTTGCTGGTTTTATCTGTCAAATTACATCCAATAGTTCCTAACACAAAACTGGTAGTTTTTAGGGTCCAGGCAAACATTCCAACCTTGAAATCAACTCCTCACATCATCTCAGTTTTGTGAGCAGAAGCACTAGTTGTTCACAGACTTGCTGCTCTTTGCCCTTCTGCTTACTTGCCACAGCAAATCCCTATTGGAAATTGTCCTTTACATTACTCTTTGCTACTATGTCGATAATATCTGGAATAATTTTGTCTTTGCAGGATGAATGCTATCAAGTAAGGCAAGTGTTTGCACAGAAACTTCACAAAGGCCTTTCACGATTACGGCTTCCTCTTGAGTATATGGCAATCTGTGCCCTCTGTGCCAAAGATCCCGTGAAAGAGAGAAGAGCCCATGCCAGGCAGTGTCTGGTAAAAAATATAAATGTAAGACGTGAATATCTGAAGCAGCATGCAGCTGTTAGTGGTAAGTGGATAGGCAAATGAAAAGTACACTTTTCTAGTCTCCCAGTTTCAGTTTTATAGAACACAAAATGAAATTCCTTTATTTGCCATTTTCTAATTGACATTGATTAAGAAGTTGTTACCATTTTTCAGTAAGAGCTTTTTAAGATGTCATTTTAAAAATATAAATCTCTTTATGTAAATGAATAAATGGCCAAGGAAAATAAACAGTGACATCAGAAGTACTTTACCTAGAACAGTAAAATTTGTGCATTTATGTAGATTGTCTAAGCACTTTTAGTTGAAAAAACAGTACAAGTCTTTGACCGTTGTTGACTGCTGCCCCTGCAGCTGACATTAACATTGGTGCTTGCGTGCCTGCATTTCATCTGCTTGCTTTCCTTGTCCCTGTTAGTTTGTGTGCCTGACTTGTGTGACTTGTTTAACAGCATTAAAATCCGCCAGTTATCCAAGTCACAAGTCAAGGCATTCTGCATATCTTGTTCCCCTCTCCTCGTCACCAAGTCCTGCTACTTCTTCCTCCAGATGTTTTGAGGATCTACCCTCTACTCCCCTACCCTGCTGTATCTCACTTGGATTACTGTACTACACCTGCTGCTAGCTGCCTCCCTGTTGTAAATGGCCCCCTGCCTCTGACCCATCCCAGCTGTACCACACTGCTATCACAGTTATCCTGCAAAAACAGATGAGGCCATATCACTGCTTTGCTTATAATCGGCGTTAATTTGCCAGCGCACGAAGTTGAAAGTCCTGAGCATGGCCCTTTATAGTTTGCTGTTGGCCTGAATTTCAAGCTTTCCCTCCTGCCACTCCCTACTGTAAACTCTGTGCCCGATGTACTCTGGATTTCTTGAAATTTGTGCAGCCATCTTTTTGTTCTGCTGTCATCTCTATCTGGAAATTGCTTCTTCCCCCACTTCCCCATCCAGAAGAAACAAACAAGCAAACCAAGGAATGTGGTGTGCACCTTTTGTGTCCTTTAACACGGCTTTGATGTGATTGCATTGTCAGAACCCTTTCTTTTGCTTCCTCATTTTTGAAAATTGAGGGCTCTTAAGCCTTTGACTGGTTGTGTTTGGGCAGGTTATTTAATCAAGCTGTGCCTTTGTTTCCTTATTTGTAAAATGGGTATAGTTTTCCTCATTTCTTAGGTTGTTGTGAGGATTTTAAAAAATAACATATGTAAAGCACCTGGCATAAATCATGACCCAGAGACGTGCTGAGTAGTGTCAGCTATTCCTATCTTAGTGCATTTTAGTGCACTTTTCCCATTGCGGTGCAGCTTCTGCCTCTGTTTACGCTGTGGTGTGACTCTTTACCCTGGTCTTACTCTTTTTCATGTTTCCTTTCTAACTCAGTAAATATTTGATAGGGTTTAATTTGAACCTCGTTACTTTTCTCTTCTCTGCCTGCCTTGAAGTGAATGGTATTGGCCTATAAGCTATTCTCTTCCAGTTCAGTAGTAGAAACAAAGAAGCTTAGTGCCTTATTGATACATATAATATATTTCAGGTTGAACATCTGTTTTAAGACTTCATTTTGAAAATAGGAAACATGAAAAAGAATTGTTCGGAATAGTAGTCCTGGTCTTTTTGAAAACCCTTCTCCTGGTTAGTTAGAATTGCCACTCTGACCTTGCTGAAGGACTGTGCTGCTCTTGGGGAACAAGTCTGAGGGGAAAATATTTATTTTTAGACTAAAAAGCTATTTCTTTGTTATTTAGAACTTCCTACAAACTCCTGTTTAAGTCCATAATTAGTCATCTATCTCTGTTCTTGCAACAAATAGTACCAACCTTTCCTATTTTTGTGCCATAGTGACACTAAAAGATTTCCTAGCAGTTTTTTATTTTGCTTAACAGTTTAAGAGAGAGTTAAATATGGGGTCACTCATAAAACAGGAAACATAAGTCCTTCTGTGTCTCTCGATCTTGAATATAGCTTGTTTGGGTCACTTTTTCCATGTACATTTGAAAACTGAAATAATTGTCATTGCAGCTTCAGCACATGGTGTATTTAGTAAGTATTTCAATATTGGACATGATAGATGGATGGATGAATAAACTTCATTTATGATGTACCACAGCATGTTTTACTTCTGGCCATGTTGTGGTATGCTATTGTGAATCAGGAAATGCAGTATCAAAGAGAAAGCGAGAGAGAGAGAGCACGTAAGAATTGGTTTTCTAACCCAGATGTTTTGTTTTTTTTCTTTTTCAGAAAAATTATTGTCTCTTCTACCAGAGTATGTTGTTCCATACACAATTCACCTTTTGGCACATGACCCAGATTATGTCAAAGTACAGGATATTGAACAACTTAAAGATGTTAAAGAGTAAGACTTTTTCTATCCCATTTTCATACTTCTTGAAAGTTGTTTTTTCCCCTTTCTGCTGATAATGGAATCTCAATTATAATTAGTTTATTAAATTTATTTCATTTCTTATAAGTTTAAAGTTCTTTTCCTTCTTTGCACTTTTATTTGTTTTTCCTTTTATATACTATCTCTTCACATTGCATTTCTTATGTAGTTTCTGTAAACCTAATTTAGCAAGCACAATTACTGTACTTTATTTCTATTTCTTTGCCAGTCTGGCATTTCTTTTCTATCGAAGCAATCCATTAAAAGTTTCTGTGCTAGTTCCTTTCTTTCCGCACCTCCATGTGAGATTTCGTGTAGACTTTTGTGGGAGGTGCGTTAATTCTGCCCTTCACTCACGTGGGAAGCCCAGTGTACTTTGAAGTCACTCTGTTCCTTCGCAGAGAGTGGTCTAATGTGACAGTGGACCAAGTGGGTGCCTAGGGAGGCTAGGGAACTACTTTCACTTACTACCTCACTGGTGCTTCTCTAATAAAAGTTTATGACAGTTGTCATTCTTGCAAGATTATTTTTGAGAGACTGAAAAGTATGCCAGAGTGTGGTAAAGGAAGATACAGTGATATTTAGAGAAGTCGTCATTAGACCAGCACAGATGTTAAAATAAATGAGATCCTGGCCCTTTTTGTGTTATAATAAAGGACAATCTTTGTGGTTTGGAGTAAATTAATTTTTTATTCCATTAGCTTCCTATTAAAGGTAAATAACTCTTGGTTGTTAACCCATAGATAAATTTGTATGGATTAATATTTGAGATACCTCAGAAAGAATAAAATCAAATTACTGGTAACTTCTCATATTAAAGGGAAAAGCTATTACCCTCTTTTTGCCACAGTTTCCAATTTTTAGAATAAGCATTTAGTTTTCCCAAAGAGTGATTATTACTATTGAGAAATTCTACCCACCTCTCCTTATCAGAGAGCATTGGTTTTTGAAATAGATAAAATATTTTTTTGGAACATACGGGGCACTTTTGACTGTGTTTCTAAACGACCCAGTACAGCCATGAGTAATTTCCATTCGACAGAGCGCCACTCCGGAAGACCTGAGGTTTCAAAGCTTATGTTCCCCCCTAGAGTCATACCTTGCCTCGCATTTCTCTCTTTTCCCCATTTCTTTTCTCCTCTGTGCATCAACTGTAACTCTGTCCCTTTCTGTCTGTATAATAGAGAGACAGACACTTTATTGAATCAAATTTTATATAATTTAACTTTAAAACTGGGCTACTAAAACGTTCTTTTGATTTTTCCTTATTAACGCAGAGACATTATGTGTGGTTATCAACCACGACCTTGTGCTCCCTAATTTGTCAGTGACGATTATTCAGTTAAGGTTGTGATGTTCTCTGGAAGGCTTCCAGTCAGGGCTACAGTCAGCCTTGAGTGTCTGAGGTCTCGTTTTACCCATGGCCTGGCGCTTCCTTTCAGTGGTCTCCCATGTGTGTCACAGTGTGGGCTAAGTTCACTTCCTGCCTCCCACCATTCATGTTGCTTTTTAACCCACCTAGCTGGGAAAATTAGTGACTTTGAAAAGGGGTCTTATGAGCTCCCTCCTCTGCTGCTGTCCTGTTGCGAGATGTATGTGTGACATAGCTTTTCCCCTGCTGATTTATAGCTGCTTCTTTCTGTTCAATTTCCCTCCCTGCCACCCCCGGAGTTATAATCAGGGTTCATCCTATTGATATTTAGAATTATTCTGTCTGTATTTAACTAAGATATGTTTTCTTCTATATTTCCTTTCTTCTTGTTGTTTTTGTTTGTTTTTTTTTTTAGATGTCTTTGGTTTGTTTTGGAAATATTAATGGCTAAGAATGAAAATAACAGTCATGCATTTATCAGAAAGATGGTAGAAAATATTAAACAAACAAAAGATGCCCAAGGACCGGATGATGCAAAAATGAATGAAGTATGTAATTCTTTGTAAATAATTATGGCTCCATGTTAATTTAAACATTTGGTTGTAGGATAAGATATTAATAAACATCAATTAGTCTTTTCTATCCATAAGATACTTACATTGACAATTGTTTTCATTAGTTTACTAGCTATACCGGATACATGTTCTAGAAGTACTCCTCACTCACAGAATTTAAGATGCCAACCTGGGAACACACTTTTTTTTTTTTAATGCCATTGCAGAAATTGTACACTGTGTGTGATGTGGCCATGAATATCATCATGTCAAAGAGCACAACATACAGTTTGGAATCTCCTAAAGACCCAGTCCTGCCAGCTCGCTTTTTCACCCAGCCTGACAAGGTAGTTATTTTAGAATTTGTTTGTGTAAGCTGAATTAAGCATATTTTAGCAGCAGGTTGAGAGAAGATCAGGAAAGATGAGGATTGAGAGCTAATCCACTACTAGTGGCTGGAATCATTGCCGTGACTCCTGAAGATGTGATTGAAGACCAGAATATGACCCAAACTGAAGGACCCAAAAAAGGCTCAGATATGTTAGGGTGATCAGGATTTGTATGCAGAATTTTAAACCAGTCTAATAGCACAGACAAAAACGTGATTAAAGCCTACGATTTTGTGGGTCCAGGGCTATTGATCCAAAGGAGGATGCTGATAGATACTGTCTGAAGTTATAAGCCATCGATTGGGATTTATAACTGGGTAGGAGGAAACCAGACCCTGGGACTACTGTAAGAATGTTCCCAAATCATTCTCCATAAAACTCAAGTGTTGTTCAAGATATAATTAGGTATTTTCCAGAATCCCTTTTGGAGGTTCGTAATGTACATAAGCATGTTGAGTAACAGGGAGATACGGAAACCACTACTTACTAACCCTCTTTTTTTCTTTTAACAAAATACCAATTAAGGTCTTATAGGGCACTTTATGAAATACCAGTGAACGTAGAGATTTAAACAGCCTTGTCTGCTTTCTCAGTAGCCAAAGGAGACTGCTTTTAAGTATTCACTGTGTATGAGCAAGATAACCATATAATCCGATCTATTCCCAGGAGATTGTTATTACAGAAGCATGTATTTTCTGATGAGCTTTTAGAGCTCTGATAGGTTAATAGCTAACATTTTGTTAATATTGGAGTTGGTACAAGGTTAGTTTAAGCTTATTACATTACTTAAAATCAGTGGCTGAAACTGTGTTTCAACTGATTAGTTTAAATAAATGTGTACTTTTTATGTGCTTTGAAATAAAAAAAGTTGCTGTGTTTTGTTAGCTTTTGAACTGCCTCATTGATTTAGTTTTTTGATATTCATTGACTACTTCTTTTTCTTTTCTTGTAGAACTTCAGTAACACCAAAAATTATCTGCCTCCAGAAATGAAATCATTTTTCACGCCTGGAAAAGTATGTTTTTATTTTTATGTGGTAATTTATTTTAGTTAGTATTATCACTGCCATAATACTGCTCTTCGTATTTCTTTTAAAATTTGTGTATCTCAAGGTAGAAAAAATAATTATTAGATATCCTAATTTCCTAATAAGAAATCATTGTATTTACTATGGAGAGAGAAGCTGAGATATGTGAACTTTTTAGCTTGCAGTAAAGCCCAGGAGAGCTTGATCCTTAGATGTTACCCTAATATAAAGATCAAAATCTTAAAATAAAAGGGCATCTTCTTATGTCCTTCCATTACAAGAGTCTAATTACCTGTTTTCATTGTTGAGTATACATTTTATTTGTTCTTATTTTCTATGTAAGCCTTTTCCTCCAAATATATAGAAGCTCAAACTTATAAAACTATAGATATTTTTTAATTAGTTCAAATGATATGTAATTTATAATCCTTTGCTTTGCTTAAGGGTAGGCACATTTTTTCATGCTTTGTATATAAACACTGACAGAGATGTTATTTATGGTCTTTTACATTTAAGTTTCTTTTGGCTTTAATCATATAGAAAGAGACATACATTTCTCATTTCAGCCTAAAACAACCAATGTTCTAGGAGCTGTTAATAAGCCGCTTTCATCAGCAGGCAAACAATCTCAGACAAAATCTTCACGAATGGAAACTGTAAGCAATGCAAGCAGCAGCTCAAATCCCAGCTCTCCTGGAAGAATAAAAGGGAGGTAAGTATATAAGGCTCTGGGATTTAAAAAAATATCATAGCATAAAACATTTAATGGCAGTGAGTGGAAGTGAATGACGCATATCTTAAGATTTCCATTTAATCGTGGTGGCCTTTACAAGTTCTTATTTAGTCACTTATTCATTTTAGGTAGGTGCTCAGTCTTAGACTTTCATGTTCTAGTTTGCTGTGGTAATCTGTGTTAGAAGACATGCCGTAGGGTCCCACCTAAGTGCCCAGCAGTTGTAAACCTGTTAAATTACAGCATACCATGCAGTGGAGGACAGCAGTCATGTGGAAGGGTGAGGTCTGAGCTGCTGTTGAAGAGTTCGCATGATACAGTACTGAGTGGAAATGGCAAAGTATGGAACAGAGCTATGGTATCTGTCTCTTTTAAAAAGGACTTCTATTCACATTGGCTTGTTGATGCATAGAAAGGTTTGAAGACTGCACAAAATCTTTACAGTGTTCATGGTAATCTAGTGAAGGAGGGAGATCATTTTATACTCTTACGTACAGGTTGAATTTCTTCTCACCATCTACATATATAAACTTGTTCGTTTAAAATAAAATAGTTTTAAAACTTTGAAACTCATGCCATCTAGATTCTTCTTTTTTAAGAAGGAAAAAAAATTCACACTTTCACTGGTTTTGGCATGAATTTGTTAGCAGCAGAGCATTGTACAGGGCTAAACCACAACTATTTATTGGTTTTGCTAATTTATCATGAAAGACTGCTATCTTTGGCATTGTCCATAACCAGTCAGTAAATAATGAAGGAGACATTCCCAATATATTATCAGTTTCCTTATAATGAATAAATTGCTTAATGATATATAGAATAATAGACATAGAAAACAATTATGTCTATGGCTCTTGTCTGTTCCATATTCTCTTAGATTAGTGCCTGATATTGGCTAATACCCAAGTGCCCCTTCAGCTCTACTGTAATCCTCAATTGGGTATTTTCTAGTGGATGGCCCCATATTTAACATAACCAAAAGCATTTCCATCAACTTGTTGGTTTTCCTCCTTGAATTCCTAGTTATAACCAGAGATGATCCGATTCAGTCAGTCATCCAGGCTTAGTCTTAGAATCGTCTTTGAAAGAAACGAAAGAAAAAAAAATTTTTTTAGTACATAAAAAAGTGAATTGTCTTTTGACTCTTCCCACTGTCGTTTGCTCAGTTGCTAAGTTTTGCCAGTGATAATGTTTTATACTTTTCTACAGTCTTATTTAGAGTTCATGTTCTTTCTTTAACTAGGGTAGTGTTTGTCTGTTTTCCCTTTTTTATTCCTCTTTCTATGTCACTGCTAGATAAATGCCACCATTGTCGTCTTACTCCATTGCTCAGAAATCTTTATTGGCTCCCTTTGCCCACAAAACAGAGTCTTAACTTGAAAGTCTCACTTTCAGTAAAATTATAGTTTTGCTCTGTTATTATCTTCCATTGTTATTCAAAATAATCTTATCTTTGCTAGTTTCCCTAGTATACTTTTTCGATATACTTAAAAACAACAACAAAAACCTTCAGTCTTTGACCATTATGTCACTTTTTTCCTCCAAATTCCATTTCTTTCCGTAGGAATGAGATAGTTGTGTTTGAGGGACTAGTTTGGTTCAAGATTAGGAATGAGGGAAGAGTAGTAAGAGGTGCCGATGAGAAGTAGCCAGATCATGACTGGCCTTCGAGGGCCATGGGAAAGAAGGTGGATTTGATTTTAAGTGCACCTGGAAGAAACCGTGTGGGGTCTAGTGATCTAATCTGTGCTTTTAAAAGATTGTCCTGATGTGGGGAGAATGGATTGTTGAGGAGCTGGAGTGGAGGTAGAGATACCAGTTAGGAGGCAGCTTTAGTAATTTAGGGAGGAGGTGAAGACTCTGAAGATGGTAAATAATCGAATTTTGCATTTATTTTCAAGGTATTTCAATTGGATCCAATTGGTCTTGCTGATGAACTAGATGTGAACAGTTAGGAAAAATAGAGGATTTAAGAATGTATCCTGGGATTTTGCTTGTATAACCGAATAGATTATGGTACCTTTTATTGAGATGTAGAAGCATGGGAAGGAATTTATGTGTATGTGTGTGTGTGTTGAGGAGGGGAGGAAGAGAAGAATTTCAAATAACTGTACTGTTTTGGTCACGTTAAAGTAGACATGCTTATTAAAATTTCAAGTGAGGTGTTGAGTTGGTGTTTGGATATGTGAGTAGAGCTCAGGTTATCTTCTGGGCCAGAGATAGAGATTTAGGGTTCACCAATGTATAAATGATTTCAAAACTAGCTAAAGATGAGCTCGTCCAGGAGAGAAGACTGAGACTTTAC
>JAQZBX010074913.1:0-14682 GCA_029593785.1 Cabassous unicinctus
CTTGCAAACTGAATCCAAAAGCACGTTAAAAGAATTATACACCACAATCAAGTGGGTTTTAGCCCAGGTATGCAAGGGTGGCTCAACACAAGAAAATCAATTAGTGTAATAAACTACATTGATAAATTGAAGAAGAAAAATCACATGATCCTCTCAATTGATTCAGAAAAGGCATTTGATAAAATACAACACCCTTTCTTGATAAATCCCTACAAAAGATAGGAATAGAAGGAAGCTTTCTCTATATAGTAAAGTGCATGTATGGAAAACCTACAGATAGCATTGTACTCAACAGTGAAAGACTGAAAGCTTTCCCACAGAGATCAGGAACAAGATGAGGGTGCCCACTGTCACCACTGTTATTCTGTATTGTGCTAGAAGTTCTAGCGAGAGCAATTAGGCTAGATAAAGAAATAAAAAGCACCCAAATAGGAAAGGAAGAAATAAAACTTGCACTATTAGCTGATGACATGATCTTATATCTAGAAAATCCTGAAAAATCCACAAAAAAGCTACTAGAATTAATAGATGAGTTCAGCAAAATGGCAGAACATTGCTAAAAGAAATTAAGGAAGACTTAAATAAGTGAAAGGACACTCCATGTTCATGGATTGGAAGGCTAAATATTGTTAACAGGACAATTCTACCCAAACTGATTTACAAATTCAGCAGAATCCCAATAAAAATCCCAACAGCCTTGTATTGAAGCTATAGAAAAGCCAATAATCAAATTTATTTGGAAGAGTAGGGGCCCCGAATAGCCAAAAATGTCTTAAAAATGAAGAATGAAGTTGAAGGACTCTCACTTCCTGACTTTAAAGCATATTACTTAGCTACAGTGGTAAAGCCAGCATGGTACTGGCCTAAAGACAGACAGACCAATCAAACTGAATCAAGAACTCAGAAATAGATCCTCACATCTGCAGTCAAGTGATTTTTGACAAGGCTCTCAAGCCTTTCCAGCTAGGCCAGAACAGTTTAATCAACAAATGGTGCTGGCAGAACTGGATAACCATGCTCAAAAGAAAAAAGAGGACCCCTATCTCACACCTTATACAAAAATTAACTCAAAATGGGTCAAGGACCTATATATAAAAGTGACAACCATAAAACTCCTGGAAGAAAATGTAGGAAAACATCTTCAAGATCTTGTGGTAGGCAATAGTTTCTTAAACCTTACACACAAACACGAGCAACAAAAGAAAAAAAACAAAACAGATAAATGGGAATTCCTCAAAATTAAACACTTTCACACCTCAAAGCACTTTGTCAAAAGGGTGAAAAGGCAGCTGACTCAATGGGAGAAAATATTTGGCAATCATATATCCAATAAGGGTCTAATATCCATAATATATAAAGAGATCATACAACTCAACAATAAAAAGACAAACTACCCAATTAAAAAATGTGGAAAAGACTTGAAAAGACAATTGTCCAAAGAAGAAATACAAATAACAACAACAACAAAAACATCTGAAAAAATGTTCAACATCACTAGCAATTAGGCAGGGGTTCTTAACCTTTTTTGTTCCACGGACTCCTTTGCCAGTCAGGTGAAAACCATGGACCCCTTACTAAGTCCACACTATACTGTGTCTTATTTAATAAATATGTCACACCCTCACCAACACATTCCCACAAGAATAATGTTTTTTTTTTTTTAATTCCAATTCAAGTTCACAGACCCCTGGTTAAGAACCCCTGAATTAGAGAAATGCAAATCAAAACTACAATGAGATATCATTTCACACCTATTAGAATGGCCACTATTAAAAAGTTGGATAAGTGTAAGTTTTGGAGAGGATGTGGAGTGATAGAAACACTTATTCACTGTTGGTGGGAATGTAGAATGATAGAGCAAGTGTGGAGGACTGTTTGGCAGTTCCTAAGGAAGTTGAATATAGACTTGCCATGTGACCCAGCAATACCATTTCTAGGTATATACTCAGAAGAACTGAGAGCAGTGACATGAACAAACATCTGCATACCAATGTTCATAGCAGTGTTATTCATGATTGCCAAATTTAGAAACAACCATGGTGTCCATCAATTGATGAATGGATAAACAAATTGTGGTGTATCACACGATGGAATATTATGCAGTGGTAAGAAGAAATGAAGTCATGAAGCATATGACAACATGGTTGAACCTGGGGGACATTATGTTGAGTGAAGCCAGCCAGATACAAAAAAACAAATACTGCATGATTGCGCTATTATGAACTAAATAGATTGTGTAAACTCATGGAGTTAATAATTAGAATATAGGTCACCAGAAAATAGAATGAGGGTGGAGAATGGAAAGCTGAGGTTAATCCGCGCAGAATTAGAAAAAGGTTGTTTTTAAATCTTTGGAAATGCATAGAAATGGTGAAAGCACATCATAGTGTTTGTAACTAGCAGAGCTATTATATGGATATGACAGTGGTTGAAATGGTAAGTTTAAGGTCATGTGTATTACTAGAAGGAAAGCTAAGAAATGTAACATGGGATCATATAGCATAATGAAACCTCATATAAAATACAGATATGGGTAATATTGCATACATAAGACATTTTACAAAATATAAATACAAATAAACTAGAGAGACAGAAATAGAATAGCAGCTGTGTATGCCATGGGATGCACAGAGTGATTGAGAAGTGATGAATTTTTTGTTTGTTTGTTTGCTTGTTTTTGTTTATTATTATTATTGGAATAATGAAAATGCTCTAAAAATGACTGAAGTGATGAATGCACAACTATGTGATTATACCAAATACCATTGATGGTACACTTTGGATGGATTTATGCTTTATTAATATGTACCAATAAAGTTAACTTGTTAAAAAAAAACTGATTCAAAAAGAAATAAAAAGAATAAGTTGTTCTATAACCATCAAAGAACTTGAATGAGTACTCCAAACTCTCCCCACAAAGAAAATTCAAGACCATTTAGTGTAACCAGAAGGTTCTACAAAATATTCAAGAGAAAATACTAGAATTTCCTAAAACACTTTAGATAATAAAGAGGAGGCCATATTTCCAATTAATTTTATGATTCTCACAAAACCTTGATATCAAAATTTGATAAGAATTGTAAAATAAGAGAAAAACCACAGACTCATTTTAGCTATAAATATAAAAGTAGAAAACTCTAAACAAAATATTAGCACATGTAATCTAGTAATTTCAAAAAGAAAAATATATCATGATCAAGTTGAAATCATTGCAGGAATTCAAAGTAGATTTAACATAAGAAAATTTGTTGATGTAATTAACCACATTCACAGATTAAAGTGAAAAGGCCACATAAACATCAATAAATGCAGAAAAATATTTAATAAATTTCAACATCCATTCATAATAAAATATAGTAATAAATTAGGAAAATAATGGAACTCCCTTAATTTGCTAAGAGGATCTACAAATATCTTTTCTTCTACTTTGCTTGAATTTATTCTACTGTTCTTTTTCTAGCTTCTTTTAAATGATGCTTAACTCATTATTTTGTTGCCTTCCTTTTCCTTATACATTCATTTTGAAGATATATTTTTGCCTCTCATCATGGCTTTAACTGAATAACAGAAGTTTGGATATGTAGAATTTTTATTATCATTTATTTAAAATACTTTTTAATTTCCATAAAGATTTCTTCTTTGACCCATTGGTTATGTAGAAATGTTTTTTTCTGTTTCAAAATATATAGAGGTTTTCTAATCATCCTTTCTTTAAAATTATTTTCTAGCATGATTGCTAGAATAAATTCTCCGTGTTATAACATATGTTGAGACTTTGCATTATGGTCCAATATACATGGAATATTTTATAAACATTCTGCATCTGCTTGAAAAGAGCATGTATCCTTAAGTTCTTGGGTACAATGCTTTACATATGCCCATTAAGTAAAGGTTGTAAATCATGCTCAAATCCTCTACATCTTTACTGATTATGCTGTATGCTTGATCAGTTGCTGTGAGATGTATGTTATATTCTCACTCTGTAGTTGTGGAATAGTCTGCTTTGCCTTTTGGTTCTGTTAATTTTTGCTTCATGTCTTTTCAAGCATTGTTGCTAAGAGCATACAATATTTTTAATGATGTATCTTTCTGATGAGTTAAATTTTATCATTATAAAGTTACCCCTGTTATCTCTGCTTTTAATTTAGAGTATATTTCATCTGATACTAATATAGATATTTCCACTTTTATTTGCCTAGCATTGGCATAGTGCATCATTTTTCATCATTTTCTTTTAACCTTTCTATAGTTATGCGCTTTTGTTGTATCTCTTATAAATATCATGCTGTTTTTATGTTTTTTAAATCTGATATTTACCCTTTAATGGAAAATTTTAATCCATTTACAGTTAGTGTAATTACTAATAGTACACTAAATCCACCATTCACTTTATGCTTGTCCTACTGTTTTGTGTTTTTTTCCCTTTCTAACCTTAATTTTGATAAATTTTTGTTAGTCCAATTTTACTACTCTCCTGGCTTGGAAAGCATATAGTCTTTTTTCTATTCTTTTAGTGGTCACTAAAAGTTTTAATGTCATCCTTGATTTATCAAAATCTGGTTTTTATCAATACCTTTACCCACTTCTTATATGGCACAAATTCCTGCAAACACTTGAACATCTGTTACCCTCTCCCAAGTTATATTATATTGCATCTCAATAAAGTTTATTTTAATATACTGTTATTATTATTTTATGCTATCAATATTCATTGATAATAATCACATATTCAGCACAGTTTTTGCTCTTTATTATTTTTTGCATCTTTAAACTTTCATCTTGGATCATTTCCTTCTACCTGAAGTATGTATAATTTTCAGAATTTCCTTTAGAATTTTCTTAAATGAGAGTCTGCTGATATTCTTCTTTCTCACTTTTTATTGGACAGAAATGTCATTAACTTACCCTTTTTTTTGTTGAAATATGCTTTCAATGGGTAGAGAATTTTAGTTGACAGTTATTTTATTTCATCATCATAAAGATATCGCATCCTTATCTTCTTGCTTGCAGTGGTTGCTGTTGACAAATCAGTTCTCACTCTCAAGCTTTTAAAGTCATCTATTTCCTTTGGCTGCTTTAAGCTTTTCTCTTTGTCTTTGTTTTTCTACCACTTCACTGTGGTGTATCTAGGTGTGAATTTATTTTTTATTCTGCTTGATATTCACTTGGCTTCTGGAATTTATGTATTGATGTCTTTGATCATTTCTGAACAATTTAAAATCACTATCTCTTTAAATATTGCCTTTACTCCATTTTCTTTCACTTTTCCTTCATTATTAAATGTATGCTAGACCTGCACTGTTCAATATGGAAACACTAGCCATACATGGCTACTGTGCACTTAAAACATGGCAACTCCCAATAGAGATACAATGAGCCAACTAACACCAGATTTTAAAGACTTGGTATGAAAAAATAATGTAGAATATCTCATCATTTTTTTCTTGGTTACATACCAAATGGTATTTTGGAAATACTGGTTTAAATAAAATATAATATTACAATTAATTTTACCCATTTCATTTTACCTTTTTAGTGTGTCTACTAGAAACTTTTAAATTACATATGTGTAAAATTAAATTAAATTAATTAAGTTACATAAAGTACAATTACATTATATTTCAGTTAATTCTGCATTAGTCCATCTCACTGTATCTATATATATTATCCCCTTTTTTGTACTTTAGATATCTCTGTATCTCCCTGATACATTAAACATTTCTTCTAATATATCTCCCAATACATTAATACTTACAGCTAAGTTTAATTTCTTTTAAATCCTTCCTTAAGTTTTTATTTTTGTTTTTTTTCAAATCTATAAATTCTACCTTTTAAAATGTTAATTATGCTCTTTTATAAGGTTTATTTAAATGCTTACATATTTTAAGCTCTTATTTTACTCCTTCAAACTTATTAAACATGGTTGTTTTATGATCTGTGTTTGATAATTCTACTATCTGAAGTCATTATGAATTCTTGATGTTTTCTGTTGTTCCTGGTGGTAATTGATCATGGCATCTTATTTACTTGTGTGCCTGCCTATCTTAGACCATAGCATTTGCAACAACAACAACAGAAAAAGTTGTGGGAATAATGTGAGACCTAGGAATAATTTGAGACCTTCTTTCAGAGAGAATGTTTGTTTGCATGTACCAGATGTTTGGGGGCCACTAGTGCAAGACCACCTCAATCCACATCTAAGTCGTGAGACCAGCCAAGGTAACAGAACCTGGGCTACGAGTCAACATGAATGCTGGTTTACTTCAGGTTCTCCCTAATCTAAGGCTGAAAACCTTTGGAGTCCCAACTTTAAGTATGAATGAGTTTGTATGAGGCATTTCACCTTAGGTAATTTTTCATTCTGTTTATGAAGGTGGCTCATCTTCAACATCATAGGTACAGAACCATGAAGCGAAATGCAGTCACTAATATAACAGAGAGGAAGAACTTCATGATTTAATTTTACTTTTCTTAAAAATCAAAATAAGTCCAGTGCAATTCCAGAGTGGCAGAAATATCTTGTTAAAAAATCCTGAAACTACCTCAAAAGCTAATGAATCCATGAAAAGAAGCTCAACTTTGAAAAATATGGAAATGTTTCAGTTTATTCCCAAGGCCTGCTTAAGAAGGAAGCAAGAGCGGGACCCATTTTATTTTCAAGTCTAAAAATATACCCAATTTTATTGAGTCTACTACACTATTAGGCTGCAGATTTGGGAAACCAAAATAACGCAATTATAAATCATGCTTTGTACCTCCCACAAACTAGAAGACATCTCCAAAATTACCAGTTACTTCATAAAGGATGCTAACACTATAGAGACTTTCACTCTACTACATTATGATGGTTATTTTCTATCTATGCAACAGTCATTTCCAAGAAGCATATAACCTGGCCTCAAAGCTAGGATATTTCACCTGTATCAAAGTACTTATTTTTATAAACCCTGAATGTGTTTAGGTTCCAGTTTTTGGATCCATTCTAATTTATCATGACACTTTTTCATTCTGTTCCTGAAGTGTTGTGTCATCATTGGAACAGTCAGACATAATGAAGAAATGTCCAGGCAAGACTCTCTTTCCAAACTCAAAGAGGTGCTAAGAGATCTTGACTCATCTACAATGTAAAAAAAGGTGTGAAAACCAAAACTCGCCCATCAATTTAAAGAGAAGGGTTACTTTTGCACTCATTTCATTGGCAGGGCAAGTGTTTCATATGTACTTTCAATTCTCTTTAACATTTTCTACACCTTTTCACTGACTCTCATCTAGATATTTCCAACACTTCTGTAGCACAGCCCAAGTTTCTGGCAGAATTATAAGCATGACTTATGTCTGGCAAACTTGCATTGAAATGGGAAGGTTTCACATGAAAATGTATGCAAATACCTAACAGTGGACACTCAAACAAGCTGTTTTGATGAAGATATTCTTTTTGTAATAATTTTTCTTGTGCAAAAATAGATAAAACATTCATCATGCACAGAGGATAGGAAAGGAAAGCAAACTCAAAATGATCAGATATTCCCCCTGTAATCATTGATGGTCTCTTGGCCAGCCCAGCAAAACTTTAAAACAAGAGTAGTTGGTCTTTGTCATCCTCTGATTTTTCCCTTGAGAGTCTTCCTCCTTTGGCTGGTACCTGTTTATCTCTGCCTCACCCCCCTCCTCATTACATCCTACATTCTCCTAACCAGGTATCTGCTACTGTTTCCACATTGTATTTCATTTTTGGAGATGTCAGATTCCAAACTTTTCCCTCCTTCCTCCCTTAATTACTGTCCTGTGTTTCATTTCCTCAGAGCCCTGTTCTATTTCACTCTTCTCTCTCCAACCTGAAAGACTCTTTTTGATTCATACATAAATACAAGCAGTCCTCAGTTTGCACAGGATTTAAATTACCCTGGTTTAGTTAACACCAGTACCCCAAAAACACAGTTAAAATTTCAGTTACAACAATACACTTACTGTGAGTAGTTGCATGAAGTACAAACTTTGCTGCCAGCTCTTCAGTCCACAAAGCACCATGTAAATAACAGATGTGAATCATGATCAGTGACCAATCACATCACTTCTTTCAAAGTCTTCCTGTAATTGGTCACTGCACATGTTATTCAGTTTATGCACAGGCAGCAAAGTATGTTGCTATGTTACCTCCTTGTCTCCCAGTGATAAACTCCTTTGATATTTTATAAAACAGGACACTCAAAAGAGAGAATTGTTCAAAAAGATGAAAATGCAACAAAGAGACAAAAAGTGGTAACACTGCAAGTGAAATTCAAAGACAACATAAATGGAGTTATAGAAGAAATCGCTGACCATAGGAATGTTGACATTATTGACCAGAGGAATACCTTCATTGAAGAGATTCCATTGATGTACAGCCAGAGGAACTTGATGAAGGTAAATGTATATAATAAATGAGGTAAGTGGTTATAACAAAAAGGATGAAGATATCCCAGTGAAAGTGATACCAGCAAAAAAAAAAAAGAAAAAGAAAACAACTCACAATAAAGAAACTCTTGGAGATATTTCACAACATTAAAAGCTCAAAGGATAAATTGTTGGAAGCTGACCCAAACCTAGAAAGTAGTATGACAATCTGACTAGGCATAGAAAAGATGCTCAAACCCAGGAGTAAGTTATATAACGAGGAGAAGACAAGCACTGTTCAAACTACTCTTGATTAGTTTTTCAAAAGAATAAAAATAAAACTCTAATTCTCAATATTCTTAATGATTTAAATTAGTGTACTAAATAAGTAATATGTTTTACTATTTTTCCATTATCCTGTATATACCGTATAATCAACAATAAGAGAATTTTTAATATTTTGAAAAAAATTTAAATGTCATGAAACAATTGTAATTTTTCCCATTGGGAAAATTTTTAGAAAATTGCTTAGCATGGTTTCACCTTGCATATTTTTCTTATGGTCCCACACTACCATGCAAAATGGAGACTGCTTGTACTAATTGATAGGTTAACGTCTTCCTACCCCTCCATCCCCCAAGATAAAGTATTTGTATGCTAAGAGCCTTTGGCATTATTATCAAATATAACATAAGCAATAGTTTAGGTCACTAAAACAGTGACTGAAAAGATCAGTGCTTCAGAATTGTTCCATTCAAACTGCACTGCAAAAATAGGCATCAAGCTATTTTAGTTTAGTTAGACCAAACTACATGTATGCTAACTGATATCTTCTCTAATCCTCCAGTTCTGTTTCTCTGCTGTTTTTCTTCTCTCCTTTTCTCTATTCACTTCAGGCTCACTGACAGTTCTTTTTATAAAATTAATATTAAAATTTGGATATACAAAAATTTTAAGAGTATTATAATGAACTTCCATGTACCCACTCCCCAGATTAAGAAAAACAATATTACAAAATAGTTGAAGCCCTCCATGTATCTCTTCCACGTTGCCTCCCCCTCCATCATTTCTCATCCACCAAAAATAACCACTACCCCAAAGTTAATTTTTATCATTCCTATTAGTTTGTTATTCATATTCTCTAGCAGTAGCCTTTTCCCTGTTTATTGGACATTGTATATTCTCTCACTACCACCACCAGGGACTTTGAAAATGCTGTATCTTTTAACACAAATTCTTTTCTCCTCCTAACTATCCTTCACCTCTATTTACCTTCTGCTTTTCCCTCAGACCTCAACTGCATCATGGCTTAACCCAATACAGACAATGGAGGCCCACTGGTATAGAAACTCTCTAAGAAAGGAGCAAAAAATCAAGACATTTAAAGATTTCTTGCTCAATAGCTTGCATTTTTAATGAAATGACTTTGCATTTTATAGCCCTTTTTACCCAAGAATCTCATCTTCTGGGCCCTCCTCAGGGCTCTCTCCCTACCTTTTCCTTCTCCTGTCCCTTCAATGTACATCAGCCCATTAATTTGCTTTAGTCCTTGTGAAACAAGTAGCTCCAGAATACTTTACCCCAGTTCACTTTAATTTCTTGGACAGTTCCAAGGGATCCTGAAGGAAGTCAGAGATCTCCGTACTAGGAAGTACCTCCGTAGAGCCTAATGTTTGGAATTTTTAACAACCCTCTGTAAAGTACTACATGCTTAGTCTATAAATAAATCTGGTAGTGAATGATTCCATGTAAATGGCAACTGCAGTTTCTTTACAAAATTCTCTTGGGTTCCACTGGTTTAGATTTGGAACATTCTAGGTAAAGAGGATGAGTTTCTGCAAAATCACTTTAAAGTAGATGTTCTTAATTTAGGGTTTATGAATGAGCTGCCTCATTCCATGAATTCCTTTAAATTGTAGGCATTCTTTCAAGTGCTAGTGCATTTTTCCGAGGCAGGCAGGCATAGCATTTATTAGATCCCTGAAGCAGTTCATATCCCCCAAAAGAATCTTCTCAAATCTAAACTACTCCCTAAACTTGATTGACCATCATTCCTTTTTACATTTCCACATACAGATTGTGAAATAACTTCCTTACAATGGAGGAGCAAGATTGGGATTTTGAGAAGGAAAAAAAGCTTTACTTCTCTCTTTACATTTCTTATTGTTACTGTAATAATTTTCTTGTGATGCCCATAGATGTTTTACACCAAGAAATAAAGCATGTCATTTACAAAAATTCCAAGAAACTTGGGCATTCAATTAACCCAGGCAGTGACATCAATTTAACAAGGGCCCCTGAGATAAATTTTGCAAAAGTAGTCCTCTCTCTAAAATGTCACCCCCAGAGATGTTCTTGCCATGCTGCATGGGGTAGAAGGGGGAGAGGGGGTAGGGAAAACTGGAACCTGTGGTGTACAGGCGCCAGTTCCTACTGGCTCATGGGAAACAATTGCTTGTGTCTTCTCAAAGCATTCAGAGACATTATGGCAGTTTGATATTATTTATGAATTCCAAAAAGAGATATAGATTATGTTTGTAAACTCGTCTGTTCCTCTGGGCGTGGTAACCCTTTGATTGTATTAGATTCAGCTGAGACGTCTGATTAAATTATGTTAAGATTAGGGCTTTGACTGAACCACTTCATTAAAGTGCAACTCAGCGTTGAGTCCCAGCCTCCTTGGTGAGCTGATAAAACAGACTCTCACACGGAAGTAGACACACAGAGAAGATACACAGAGGATCCTGCAGCCCCGGGAAGAGAGATGGGCCTGATAGTTTACAGCTGATCTTGTGAAGAGAACAGAGCAGCTGAGCCTGGAAGGAAACAAGTCCCCAGGAAGAGAGATGTGCCCTATGCCATCCTACAGCTGAGACTGGAAGAAGCTGGGACCACTGAGCCTTAGGAGGAAAGAGGAAGGCTGAACCCTCACAGACATCACCTACCATCTTGCTTCAACAAGTGGCAACTGACTTCGGGTAAGGAAGTACCTCTTAGGGTACCTTGAGTTGGACTCTTTATGGCTTTGTGACTGTAGGCTTCTACCCCAAATAAATACCTTTTATAAAGACCAACAGATTTCTGGTACTTTGCATCAGCACCCCTTTGGCTGACTAATACAGACATCAAGTTGGTAGCCTGAAATTGGCCATGGTTAGATTATTTATACCACAGAAAACAGCAACTATTACAAATCGGGACTCTTTTTTTCAGGGATACAGTTGTTAAACAATTACCAGAACATCTAGTTGCTACCCTTTTTTTGAGTTTTCATGTTCTGCAGGAACTAGTTATCCAGTGGCCAGGCCTGGGGACTAGGGACAGTGAGGTGTTTGGAGGCCCTGCAAATGGAAAATATGATAAGGTCCCTTTCCATACATAATTAAAGAATAAAAAGCATGCCAATTTTAAAACATATACACATATGCTGAATTTAAAGACTTGTTTATAATTTTGATTGCAAAATTCTGAATAGGTTTATGGAAATGGAACCCTTCACAATTATTTGGTGCCCCTGTGTGAATCGTTCTCTAAACTCGTGCTTCGTCTGAATATTGAGTATCCATCACAATTATGGACACAGATGGAATTTTATTTTGCCTTCTCAAACAACCAGCATATTCTTTACTGGGGCCAGTGACCAAAGTTCCACATATTTCCAGGTTTCCCAAGCAAGGTGCTTGATTTTGCTACCATCTGAAGCTTATGACCAGTTGGGTTGCCAAAGAGCAGCAAAATGGCTTTATTGGTGGAGTAGGGACAGGCCCAGGTGAGGCATCTTGGCTGGATTCCTGAAGCATCAGATTCCCAGGCTGAAAGCAGCTAAGTGCTAATGACTCCTCCTGTGGTACAGCTGCCACAGAAAATAGAAGGAAAAACCCAGTGTGAGGAAACCAGATATCACTCTACACTGACTGCACCCAATGCTCTAAGCTGCTAGGGCAGCTCAGAGGATAACAAGCATCTCTAGGGCTGAAACACATGAACCTCCAATGTGTTTCCCCATGTTTACCCTGAGAAACAAATTTCTGATACGAAATTGAATATCTCCTGGGTCACTGGTTATATTAGTTTGCGTCAGCTGAGAAACAAATGTCAGGATTGGATTAGAGGTCTAAGAAATTAATTGGTAGAGGAATCATACCACTATGAGGGTATGACAGTTGTGAAAGGAGAGAAGGATGGAAGGGGAGTAGGGTAGAAAGAGTCTTAAACTGCAATGTAGTTCTAACTAGGGTTTGGCTGGGTGGGTGGTAAGTCCTAGAGTCAAGTTCACCCCTAGGAGGAGTCCTGTGTCTCAACAGAATGGCCCTCCCATGTACCATTGCCAGGCTCAGTCTTTGGCTGAGACCAGCCACAAAGAGTGTGGCCTCATTGTGACTAATGGTGGATCTAGAGATGGCAGCTGGGGTTGTCAATCAGTTATGTTCCTTTAGCAGGTCTCAGTGGGATATTTTCATGGCTACCACATTGTTCATTGCAGTAACTAATGCTAGTTATTGCATTAATGCTTTCTTTTCAATACAGGGCTTATGAGAGATGCAAAGTCCCTATGTGTAAGAGTATGAGAAGTATGAGGTCATTCATTATGTAAATCATCACAGACCTCCCAGTCACTGGGGAAAAGGTTTGCATATCAAACTACAAATAAAACTAAGTGGAGGGTCTTCAAATCCATCTCTTTATTGACTTTGGCTTGGGCTCAAAATGTATAAAGTGCCTAAGGCACAATCTTCATGGGACAGGAAATGGTAGGGAATGTTAGGAACTGGGGAGCAGGGAACTCAAGCAACATGCTGTTCCACCCTTTGGGGATGAGAACATATGTTCACACCCCACAAAGGAATAGAATGGATAGCAGCTGACAACAAGCTGGCTGCAAGCATTGGAGATCGCATATTACATTTTCTTTGTTTAACTCCCTTTTATCCTCTGTGGCATTAAGTAAAGACTTTTAGAAAATTCTAGTCCTCAAAATTCAAGAACTCAGAAAAGTGATTTTTGTTTACTTCTGGGACAGAGTTTTAGAAAGGATACCATTGCAATTGTGGCTGCAGTAATTAAAAAGAGCAAACCCATAGGGGAAGACAAAATTTTGGAGGAATAAAGGCAGAGACACTCGACCCAAATATCTTGTCTTACCTGGGCAGTCTCCTATGAGGATGAAAACTTTGAAGAGTCTTCATTTTGTTTTAATAAGAGAGCCCAATTCTCTCAGATACATTATAAAAATGTATGCATATTGGTAGACCAAAGGCTTATTATGCCACACTTTCTACACAGTATTCCATAACGGGGGTCATAGATTCAGAAACTTCAATGCACCATTAACCCTTCTCAGTGCCCAGTGGAGTCTTTCCATGCTGACTTTCATAGCCCTGCCCTGCAGTAACTCAAAGGTAGGAAGTGAAGACTGAGATCGGAGGCCTAGCTCACTTCAGGACCTCACCAGGACCCCAGTAATCTCCTTTTCCAAGACCATCAGCTCCCCTTTCTTTATGGTAAAAACTGAGAAGGATATTCTAATGGTATCTTGGTTTTCCAGGGCTGCTATGACAAATACCACACAATGGTTTGGCTTAAACAACAAGAATTGATTGGCTCACAGTTTTAGAGGCTAGAAGTGCAAAGTCAAGATGTTGCAAGCCCATGCTTTCTCTTGGGGTATGTAGTGTTCTGGCAATGACAGTCTTCTGTACATGGCCATGTCCTTAGTCTCCTCCTTTGGCTTTCTCCAACTTCTGGCTTTTTTATAAGGTCTCCAGTAATATGGATTAAGGCAAACCTTGATTCAGCTTGACCATACTTAAATAAGATCTGAGAAGAACGCTACTCACAAATAAGTCCACACCTTAACTGATAATAGGTCTTCAAAGGATCTTACAAATAGGTTCACACGTGGATTAAGATTAAAAACATGCCTTTTGTCAAGGTACATGATTCAAACTACCACGCTTGGTTAGACTTTAAGAAGAATTAGGTCAGAAAAAGTGACTCGATCTTGTACAAGTCTACCAAGAAATAAATATTTAATGAGCAAATGCATGGCACAATTGGGAGATAAGAATGTAGAGCAGTTATGATTCTACTTTTAACATAAACTCTGTTAGACAAATAACTGGACTCACACCTCTGGCAGCAGGAACATATAGCTGGTATGGTCCAAGTCCTCATTCCAAACCAGTCCAAGGGAGCTGAAGACATAGCAAGAGCTTGTTTTCCTCCACTCCCATGGAACTGAGCTCTCATTCCTCCAACTATCAGAGTCAAGATAATCTTATATTTTGCTTAACATAGTATAGTTTTCAA
>JAQZBX010074914.1:0-14671 GCA_029593785.1 Cabassous unicinctus
TGCCCAGAATAAATACCTCTAGTAAGTCAGATACCAAGACATCAACAAAAAATTACTATCCATACCAAGAAACAGGAAGATATGGCCCAAAGGAACAAGATAAGCCTTCAGATGACATAAAGAAGTTGAGAGAACTAATCATAGATGTTCAAACAAATCTCCTTAATAAATTCAATGATATGGCTAAAGAGATTAAGGATATTAAGAAGACACTGTGTAAGCACTAAGAATTTGAAAGCATACATAGAAAAATAGCAGATCTTACGGGAATGAAAGGCACAAAAAATGAAATTAAAGAGACAATGGAGGCATATAACAGCAGATTTGAGGGGGCAGAAGAAAGGATCGGTGAGCTTGAAGACATGGCCTCCTGAAAGCAAACATAAAGAACAGATAAAAGAATGGAAAAAAATTGAATAGGGTTTCAGGGAACTAAATGACAGCAATAGACAGACAAACTTACATGTCATGGGTGTCCCAGAAGAAGAAGAGAAGGGAAAAGGGGTGAAAGAAATATTTGAAGAAATAATGGTAGAAAATTTCCCAACTCTATTGAAGAACATATACATCTGTGTCCAAGAAACAAAACTCACTCCCATCTGAATAAATCAGAATAGACCAGCTCTGAGACTCATACTAATCAGAATGTCAAAAGACAAAGACAGAATTCTGAGAGCAGCAACAGAAAAGCAATGCATAACATATAGAGATACCCAATAAGATTAAGTGCCGATTTCTCATCAGAAACCTGGGAAGCAAGAAGGCAGTGATATGATATTAAGATACTGCAAGAGAAAAACTGCAAGCCAAGAATCTTATATCCAACAAGATTGTCTTTCAAAAATGAGGGCAAGTTTAGAATATTCATAAACAGAAACTGACAGAGTTTGTAAACAAGAGACCAACTTATAGAAAATATTAAAGGGAGTGCTACAGCATGAAAAGAAAAGACGGGAGAGAGAGGCTTGGAAGAGAGTCTAGAAATGAAGATTATATCAGTAAAAGTAACTAAAAGTGTAAAAAGAATGATGAAAATAAAATATGAGAGATAAAACCCAAAGGTCAAAATGGGTAAAATAAGAACTGCCTTTCCAGTAATAACATTGAATGTTAATGGATTAATCTCCCCAATCAAGACACAGAGTAGAGGAATGAATAAGAAAATATGAGCCATTGATATGCTGTCTGCAAGAGACTCAACTTAGACCCAAGGATACAAATAGATTGAAAGTGAAAGGCTGGAAAAAGATATTGCATGCATGCAGTAACAAAAAACAAACAAACAAAAACTGGAGTAGCTATACTTATATGTGATGAAATAGACTTTAAAAGCAAAACCATTATTAGAGACAAGGAAGGGCATGATCTATTAATAAATGGGGCAATTAACCAGGAAATATAATCATAAAAGTATATGCACCTAACCAGGATGCCCCAAGATACATGATGCAAACACTGGAAAAACGGAAGGGAGAAATAGATATCTTACAATAATAGTTGAGGACTTCAATACACCACACTCAGCATTGGATAGAACATTTGGGCAGAGGATTAATAAAGAAACAGAACACTTGAATAATATGATAAATGGACTAAACCTAATAGACATATACATCATTGTACCCCAAAACAGCAAGATATACATTCTTCTCAAGTGTTCATGGATCTTTCTCCAAGATAGACCATATCTTGGGTCACAAAGCAGATCTCAATAAATTCAACAAGGTCAAAACTATTCAAAGCACTTTCTCTGATCATAATGGAATAAAGTTAGAAATCAGGAAGAGGTGGAAAAAGTGCAAAATTCACAAGTATATGGAGATTAAACAATCAGTGGGTCAAAGAAAAATTGCAAGAGAACTCAATAAATATCTCAAGATGAGTGAAAAGGAGAACACAATTTTTCAGAACCTATGGGATGCAGCAAAGGCAGTACTGAGAGGGAAATTTATATTTCCAAATGCTTACATTAAAGAAAGAGCTAAAATAAATGACCTAACTACACAACTTAAGGAACTAGAAAAAGAAGAGCAAATGATTCCCAAAGCAAGTAGAAGGAATGAAATAACAAAGATCAGAGCAGAAATAAAGGAAATTGAGAACAAAAAAACGATAGAATTAACAAAACCAAAACTTGGTTCTTGAGAAGATTAACAAAATCGACAAACCTTAATTAGACTGACAAAAAAGAAGATGCAAATAAATAAAAAAGGAAAATGGGGATATTACTATTGACCCCACAGAAATAAAAGAGATCAGAAGAGGATACTATGAACAACTCTGCCAAAAAAAACTAGATGATATAGATGAAATGGAAAATTCCTAAGAATGTATGAAAAACCTACACTAATACTAGAAGAAATAGAAGATCTCAACAAACAAATCACAAGTAAAGAGATTGAAATAGTCATCACCAAATCCCCAAAATGAAAAGCCCAGCACCAGATGGTTTCACGAGTAAGTTCTACCAAGCATTCAAAAAATAGTTAACACCAATCTTACTCAAGCTCTTCCAAAAAATTGAACAAGGTGGAATGCTGACAAACTCATTCTATGAAGCCAATATTACCCTAATACCAAAGCCAGGTAAAGATATTATGAAAAAAAAATTACAGACCTATTTCCCTAATTATTATAGATGCAAAAATCCTCAACAGTATACTTGTTAATTGAATCCAACCTGTTAAAAGAATTATTCATCATGATCAAGTGGATTTTATACCAGCAGGCAAGGGTGGTTAACACAAGGAAATCAATCAGTGTAACACACCACATAAATAAATCAAAGAAGAAAAATCACATGATTCTATCTGACAAAATAACAGCATCGTGTCTTGATAAAAATTCTCCAAAAGATAGGAATTGAAAGAAACTTACTTAATATGATAAAGACCATATATAAAGATCTCACAGCTAACATTGTACTCAATAGTGAAAGACTGAATGCTTTGCTATTAAAATCAGGAACAAGACATGGATGACCCCTGTCACCACTATTGTTCAGTATATTGCTAGGGGTTCTAGCTAGAGCAATCAGACAAGTAAAAAATAAAATATGTTCAATTTGGAAGGAAAGAAGTAAAACTTTTGCTACTTGCAGATATTATCCTATACCTAGAAAGTCCTGAAAAATCTACAACAAAGCTGCTAGAGCTAATAAACCATTTCAGTAGAGTTTCAGGATACATGATCAATATGCAAAAGTCAGTGATATTTCTACACATTAGTAATGCACAATCTGAGGAGGAATTCCGGAAAAAAATTCCATTTATAATAGTGACTAAAAGAGTCAAATATATAGCAATAGACTTAACCATGGATGTAAAGCAATTGTATTCAGGAAACTACAATGCATTGTTAAAAGAAATTTTAAAAGGCCTAAAGAATATTCCATGCTCATGGATTGGAAGACTAAATATTAGTAAGATGTCAATTCTACCCAAATTGATATACAGCTTTAATGCAATCCTGGTAAAAATTCCACCAACGTTTTTTAAACAAGTGGAAAACAGAATTATCAAATTTATTTGGAAGGGTAAAGGGCCCCCAATATCCAGAATCATCTTAAAAAGGAAAAGTGAAGTTGGAGGACTCTCACTTCCGGACTTTAAATCATATTACCTAGTCACAGTGGTAAAAACAGCATGGTGCTGGCATAAAGATAGACACATAGACCAATGGAACTGAATTGATGGTTCAGAAACTGACCCTCACATCTATGGTCAAGTGATTTTTGACAAGGCTGTCAAGCCCACCCAGCTGGGGCAGAACAGTCTAGTCAACAAATGGTGCTGGGAGAACTGGATATACTATCCAAAACAAAAAAAGAGGACTCCTATCTCATACATTATTAAAAAATTAACTCAAAATGGAACAAAGACCTAAATATAAAAGCTAGAACCATAAACGTCCTAGAAGAAAAGCAGGAAAACATCTTTAAGACCTGGTGGTATGCGGTACATTCTTAAACCTTACACGGAAAGCATGAGCAATGAAAGAAAACATGGATAAATGGGACTTCTTCAGACTTAAATACTTTTGTGTTTCAAAGGATTTCATCCAGAAGGTGAAAAGGTAGCCCACTCAATGGGAGAAAATATTTGGAAAACACATATCTGATAAGGGTTTGATTTCATTCTATATAAAGAGATCATACAACTCAACAATAAAAGAGCAAGCAATCCAATTTTTAAAAAATGGGCAAAAGAGTTAAATAGAAATTTCTCTAAGGAGGAAATACAAATGGCCAAAAAGCACATGAATAAATGTTCAATATCACTAGCTATTAGCGAAATGCAAATCAAAACGACAGAGATATCATCTCACACTGTATAGAATGGCCATTATTAAGAAAACAGTACAACAAGTTCTGGATAAGATGTGGAGAAATAGGAACACTCCTTCACTGTTGGTGGGAATGTAGAATGGTGCAGCCTCTGTGGAAGACAGTCTGGCAGTTCCTCAGTAGCTAAATATAGAACTAGCATTTGATCCTGCATTTCCTCTACTAAGAACATATCCAGAAGAACTGAAAACCGTGACACAAACGGACATCTGCACACCAATGTTCATAGCAGCATTATTCACAGTTGCCAAAAGATGGAAACAACCCAAGTAGCCATCTACCAATGAATGGATAAACAAAATGTGGTATATACGAATGATGGAATATTATGCTGCAGTAAGAAGAAATGAAATTGGGACACAGTTGATAAACATGGATGAATCTTGAAGACATTATGCTAAGTGAAATAAGCCAGACACCAAAAGGTCAAATATTGCATGGTCTCACTAATATGAACTAAATATGAAGAATAAATGCATGGAGTTAAAACCTAGAGTATATGTTTTTAGAAGATAAGAGGTAGGCTTTGAAGGAATACTGATGCTAAATGTATGTAGATGTTTTAATCAACTTGTCGTAAAAGTGTGGAAATGGATAGAGTTGATGGTAACACATTATAGTGAGTAGCACCTGGTTTATAAATGGGATTGTGGCTGAACAGGGTAGTCTAGGGATGTAAATGTCAATTGAAAGAATGCTAGAGTATAATCTAGGGGCTGAATAATACAGTGAACCCAGAGGTGGATGAAAACTGTGGTTAGTAGTACAAATGCAAGAATGTCCTTTGAAGTAGAATGGATGTACATCACTATTGCAGAGTGTTGGGAATGTGGAGAAGCATGGGAAAAATGCAATTAATGTAACCCATGGACTATAGTTAACAGCAATACTGTACTATTCTTGCATCAATGCCAAAGTTGTACAGTGTTAATTGTAGGGGGTATGGAAAAAATATGTGAAATGTACACTATGGACCATAGATGTGGTAATAGCCTGATGATATTATCTCAGAATCTGAAACAAATGTCCCACAACCGTGTGGTGTGTTGTTGAAGGGTTGTTGTATAGGAGCTCTCCACGTGTGCATGATTGTTATGTAAGTTCACAACTTTTGTAATAAAAATGTTTTTAAAAAATGTAAAAAGTATGTGGGCATGATGTAGTCACTTCTTAGAAGACGTGAATGGTCTTACCAGGGCCCTTGCAAAGTAGATGTCTACAAAGAGAGAGAGGAAAAGCAAAAATAACAGAAAATACATACTGTATACATTCATTTATTTCAGTTAGTCACCATTCAAATGAATATAAACAAATATTTATATAACATCATCTATCTTCCAGCAATTTCTAGCTTTTTGGGAGTTGTGAAGAGTAAAAAAATAGATAAAAATTTCTGCTAAGGAGTTTATATTCTACTGGGGGAAATAGACAACACATATAAACATATAAATAAATAAGTAATTGTATGGTTAGAAGGTTAGAAGTCCTATGGAAAACTAAATTAAAAGTAGACAGGGGAAAGGGCCATCAGGAGTACTTGTAGCCTGTGGAAGTTTTCAGTTTTCTGTTGATGATCAGGATAGACCTCATTGGGAAGGTGAGATTTGAACTAAGACTTGAAGGAGGTGAGAGAACTAGCCAAGCAGATATTGGATATGATAGGCAGGAGAAACGGCACAGGGAAACAGGAAGAAACAAACACTAGGCCTGCGAGACTGGAGATAAAGGGAGGAAGTAGAATGTGTCAGACCATTACTGATCTGACTTATGTTTTGAAAATTAATCATCTTTCTTTTGAGTTGAAAATAGACCATCAAAAGGGAAGGGTAGAAGCAACATGGGAAAAAGGAGGCTTGCACCAAGAGAGATGATGGTGGCACAGATCAGGTTGGTAGCAGTTCAGGTGGCGAGAAGTGATCAGATCCTGGATATGTTTCTAATATATCCAAATTCCTTGACCGATTGGAGTTGGGGTATGAAATAAGTGAGGGATTAAGGACTATGCCATGGTTTTGATCTGAGGGAGATGCCTTCAATGAAATTGTAGAAGAATGCAGGTGGAGCAGGTTTGGGTGGGGAAACATCAATTTTCGACAACCAAGTGGAGAAGTAAAAATACATCAGCTGGATATGAGTCTAGACTTCATGAGAGAGGTCTGGGCTAGAGATGTTAATTTGTGAGTCATCAGCACATAGAAGATATTTAAAGCCAATTAGGTTGGGTGGGATCACCAATGGAAGTGAGTGTAGAGATAAGAGGAACATGGAATGTTGGACCACCCTAACATTGGGAGATTGAGGAAAAGAGGAGCAATCAGCAAAGGGATGGAGAAGGTGAAGCAGAAGAAAAACTGAGACAGTGCTGTGTTCTGGAAGGCAGATTAAGGAGTACATCAAGGAGGACAGAATGATCAACTGTGGTAAATTCTGATAAATCAAGGAAAGAGAAGACTGAGAATTAACATTTCAGAAAGTTTGGGAAATCAAAAGCTCTTCAGTAAATGTTTTTGCAAGATTAAGTCCAGACTTTTCCAAGAAAAGCAGTAAAAGTAAACATAACTTTAGAATTAGATCTGAGCTTGAATCCCAGCTTTGCCACTCATTAGCTTGTGACTTTGGTATAGTAACATAACCTTCATAATTTCAATTTCTTCATCTGTGAAAATTAGGCAATAATGCCTACCTCATAAAGTTGTTAAATATTATAAGTGCTAGTCTGCTGCCTACATGTGATAAGTGCTATTTAATAATAAATGGTAGTTGTTATAATTAGTATAATTATAGTTATAATTATCATTAAACCTAATAGTCAAGGCTGCCTCAAATCTGGTCCTATCCTTCCTCACTCTGTTCCAATAAGATCTCTCTGGTCCTAAGGGACTGCTCATTGTCCCCAGGATATGCTTTGTGCTTTTTTTCCCTCCATTGTTTAACTCGAGTTAGAATGCCTTCCACCCATCTCTGCAAGTCAGTATCCTGTATCATTCAGTTATTCAAAGCCATGTTCAGATCCAATTCTCTTCCGGAAAGCTTCCTTTATCACTCTAGCCAGATGAGTTTTAATCTCCTCTGACCTCATCTAACACTACTAATGGTGCTATCAATCTGTCCTCAATACACACTGCATCAAGGAGACTAATCTGTTTACACACTTTATCTCACTGAACTACAGTGTGAATTCCAAGAGGTTAGAGATGGTGCCCACTCAGTGGTGCCATCATGGTTTTTCACACAGTCCCTCAATGTTGGCTGATGGATGAAGATATTGCTTCTCCAGAGTTGGTTTCTTACCTGGACTCCTCTCTGCTTTTGAGGCCCAGTCTTTAAATCCCTTTTTTCCCCCAAGTTTGAAAGTCATCTGAAATTTAGAAGTTTTTTTTTTTTTTTTTTTTTTTTTCTGAAGGAAGATAGATGGTTAAACAAAATGCTATGAGACTTCAGGTGAGTATCTGTATCTGTATTTTTCAGGGTTTTATTTTCCTCATCTGTAATAGGAATAACAAAAGGGTGACCTTTAAAATTAAATGAGAAAATAAATATATGTGAGGTGGCTAAAAGATGCTAAGGAAAAACCTGAGAGTAATTATTTGCTATTATTATTCATTAAAGCACATTTTGGTATAATACTTTGTGTTTTTGCAATGTGCATATTTCAGAGACTTATTTAAATAAAATTTATTGGGTTCCTTGTATGTGCTAGGTCCAGTGCTAGGTTCTTGCTTAGATGTTATTACATTTAATTCCTACAACAATCCTATTAAGCTTGAATATTTTTCCGTTTTAAATAATGAGCAATATGAAGTTCAGAGTGTCTAAACACTGTGCCTAACATCACACATTTAACAACATCAGATTCCAAGTTTAATGTTCTTTATTTATGTTAATAATAATTATAATATCTCGTAGGCATTGAATTTATATTAAATCATTTAATCCCCACAATGCACCTATGAGGTGAGTATTGTGTACAGCTGCCAATGAGTCAGGCAAGATTCAGAGTTGAAATCCTTTGCCCAAGATCCACACAAGTAGGATTTATAGAGCAAGGATTTAAATCCAAGTCTCTCTGATTCTGAAGTCAGTGGTCATCCTACTCCTTCACAACATCCATCATTTTGGAGGCTTATTTCTACCAAATAAGAGTCTGTCTGAGCTTGGAGAACATATACATTTTGTCCCAATGGGACAACATTGTGTACTGCTTCTCTGTATTCTAGCTGTCACTGACCTGAGATCTCTCACCTGGTTTTTAACTGAATTGCTCATGGAACTTCTGATATAGCTTCATCACCTTTGACTCTGTTTCTTTCCTCTCCTTTTTTGCATGAGTAATTCCCATGCCTTATTCAAGTATCAGAATAGCAGTACCTCTTCTGGAAAGCCTTTTGTTGTTACTTTCTGTTTCAGTAGAAGATCTATTTCAGAAGCGTTTTCATGGTGCCTTGGGCTAATCTCTGTCATCCACCAACTGCCAAGTTTTCCTGTTTGTTTCCTCCACTAAATTGGGTCTTTAACTTTTGTAACCACCACAGAGCCTAGAACATGGAAGGTGCTCAAAAAAGTTTGTTAATTGAGCAAATAAATATAAATTACTTCTCACTAGCATCTTTCACTATTTATCCACAGTCAGTGATTCATTCTCCAGCAAAAGCAATTTCATTTCTGTAGTGAGACCATGCTTTTTTTCTTCTCACATTGAGGTGGATCCCCATCTCCTATACATTGGGTGCAAAACCTTTAAGGAGCTTTTACCAAATCATTCTGGACTTTACATGTCATTTCTTTGCTCTTAAGCTCCTGTATGTCTGCTTGCTCTAGCTTTGGCAAGTGACATTGTCTCTGAAACTGAGTTTTGTCCCTTTTTGTCTGTGTATGAATTCCTGGTTGTTTTTGTCTTTGGGTGGTCTTTTTTAAAAAAGTAGTTCCTTGATTAGCCAAAAACCAATCCCTAATTGTCACTGATGAAATATCACATAAATAGAATATCACAAATCCTAATGCTGTGAGAGTCCCAGTCTCTTCTGACCCCAAGGGAACTGGGGGTGGTCAAAATGCCTGCTTCACTATCCCTAGATGATTATCCCTAGATGATTTTCTTCTACTGGTATAATTAGCCAAAAATCTAAGCTCTGCTCTGGGTAACTAAGGATAACTCTTACTGTTAAAGTTTCAATAGTGTTAACTATTTCTCTGCCATTAATTTGATACCACTGAAACCACAGGTGGAATTGACTGTTGGTAGTAGCAAACTGATGAAATGCCTAAGAGCAATTTAAGACATGGTACATTCTTTAGGAGAAAAAATGACATTTTAATTACAAAAAGCGCATAAGCCCTTTAACATAATGGCAAGTGATGATGCTTTACTCTTTATCAGACCTACGTTCGAATCCTATTTCTGCAATTTTGTAGAAGCTACCATCTTGGACAAGTTAGCTAACTTCCCTGAAGTTCAGTTTATTCATCTTTAAGTTGATAATCATAGTTCATTAAAATTTGACCTACAAATGTGTAGTGTGACAATGCCTGCATGCAGTAGG
Organism: Cabassous unicinctus; assembly: GCA_029593785.1. Classification (NCBI taxonomy): domain Eukaryota; kingdom Metazoa; phylum Chordata; class Mammalia; order Cingulata; family Chlamyphoridae; genus Cabassous; species Cabassous unicinctus. The sequence continues at coordinate 9,886 of JAQZBX010074914.1, forward strand.
TGCTCAATAAATGGTGAATCATACAAATACATGTTGTACAGCAATGTATAAAGCCCTTTGCATAAAAAAAGCAAACCTGTGAGAAGGCTGGTCCTTATCTCCAGTATATGTACTAGGAAAACTAGTGGGTATTTTATCTCTCTTATCTTCAGACTGTGTGCTATCCATGTAAGGCACTGTTTTACCCATATTATTATCCCAGGGTCTAGTAGAGTCCATGGAACATAGTAAACCTTCTTTAATATTTTAAAAATTGAGCTTTAGAGAAGTTCAGTGACTCCTACAAGAAAGTTGCATAGCCCAAGGGAAAAAAAGCACAAAAATCAAGTCCAGTGAACTTTCTACTCTAATTTTTTAAATGGTTGTATGTATTAGTAGTCATAGACTAAGTGGTCCTTACTTTTATAACAAATTGATCATTTGTTAGGTATATGTATTAGGGTTCTCCAGAGAGACAGAAATGACAATATGTTACACACACACACACACACACTCACACACACATAGTATATACATATTAAGAGATTTATTATGGGGAATTGGCTCACATAAGCAAGGGGCTTGCAAGTGTGAATTCTGTAGGGCAGGCAGAAAGCTGAAAACCCCAATAAAGGCGATTCTGAAGTCTGGCAAGATAATATTCCCCAGGGGCAGCTGGCTGACTGAAGTTGAGGTAGAAATTCCTCTTTCTGGTTTCTGATATCCTCATTTCTGGTTTGTAAGACCTCCAACTGATTCAATTGGAAGGCTTCCCACATTGCTGAGGGCAAGCTCCTTTGTTGACTATAGATGCAAGCAACCTTAAATGAAATCAACTGATTACAGATGTAAATCCATCTATGAAATACCCTCACCGTAACAATCAGGCTAGTGCTTGCTTGAAAAAACAACTGGGTGCCAGAACCTAGCTAAGTTGACACGTGAAATGAAACATCACAGTATTTTTTTTTGACTAAAAATTTCTATCCTTTTAGCTCTATAAGTCTTAGTAAAGGTGGGGTTTTACTGTAGTAGGGAGGATTTGGAGCAAACCTTGAACCGATGTAGAATTGCCATTGGCCCTGTAGAAGCAGATGCTTCTTTAAAGTGAAGTATACAGCGAGTGGCATTAAGCTTAAGTTCTTGGGAGTTAATTTTTCTGGCTCATATTAAACATCTCTAAAGCATAGTTACAGAATTGGACACAATGTACATTGGCTATGACAGGATTAATGTTTGTAATCCTTTATGTAGTTTGAGATAAAAATGAAGTTCTATTGATTCCATTAAAAAAAATACTTTTTAATTTATTTTAAAGATACTTAGATTACATAAATGTTACATAAAAAATGTAGGGGATTCTCATATGCCACACTCCCTACTCCTCCCACACTTTCCCACATTAACAACATCTATCGTTAGTGTGGTACATTTGTTACAATTGATGAACACATTTTGGACATTGCCGTTAAGTGTGGATTATAGTTTACATTATAGTTTAAACTCTCTCCCGCACAATTTTTAAGTTATGACAAGATATAAAATGGCCTGTATTTGTCATTGCAGCGTCTTTCAGGACAATTCCAATGTCCCGAAAATGTCCCCATATTGCACCTATTTTTCCCCTCTCCTTCCCCTCAGAGCCTGTGGTGGCCACTGCCTCCACATCAATGATTAAAGTTCTTCCATTGCTAGAATAACAATAAGTCTATAGTAGAATAAGAGTAAGTCTACTCTAGTCCATCGTTCATTCTCCAATCCTGAGGATTCTGGGATGGTGATGCCCACTCTGCCTCTAATTGAGAGGGGGCTTAGATCCCATGGGGCAGATGGATGGGACTATCTTGCTTGCAGTTGTAGACTCTCTCTATTCCTTGAGATGGTTGTTGTCCATCATCATTTCCTTGTTAGTTGGCCTGGGTGAGTCCAATGAACTGGTGAGTAGGTGTTGCAGCTCTTGAGATTCAGGGCCCGAATGGCACATGGAAAGCCCAAAGATTTAAGTCTCTTGGACAAAACCCCATCAACTCTAGTACTGACTATAGGTTCAAATAGAAGGGGCAAAAGAGCCATGTGTGGACCACATCTGAGTCCAACTCTGTCACACTAGGAGCATAAATTTCAAAGTAGGGCCCACTGGCAGGGTGCCAAACTCCTGAGCTGTCAGCCCTGCCTATAGTTTCTGGATGTCTCCAGAGCCCTCAGGAGCCCCACTATTTGAGACAGTATTTACTGTGGCAGTCAATGAGATCCTGCTGAGATGTGTGTAAGCATAACCTGTGGAATGACCTCCCAATTCACTTTGTAGTCTCTTAGCCATATAAACTCATTTGTCTTTACCCTTTCCCCCTTCTGGTCAAGGTCTTTTTCTAGTTGCATTGCTAGTTGGTGCTTGGTAGTAATCCCTCAGTGCCAGGGAGGCTTATCCCTGGGAGTCACGTCCCATGCTGAGGGGAAGGTAATGCATTTATATGCTGAGTTTGACTTGGAGAGAGGCCACAATTTAAGCAACAAAGAGGCTCTCAGGAGGCAACTCTTAGGCAACCTATAATACTAGGCTAAGTTTCAATTTCAAAAGAAAAGGTTCATAAGTACAGTCATTAATATCAAGGGCCCATCAATGGTCCGTCCTTCTTCACTTGTCACTGCCTATTGATTCATTTTGATGTTTCTTATCTCTAGATGGAACCTTTCTATTAGTTAGTATATTATTTCACTCATTGGATACCAGTTGAAAAATATAGATGATAAATGACTCATTCTCATCCACAGAACATCTCCCACAATTATGATGTTATGTCACAAATAATGGTCAACAGCCTTCTTTTTTAAATTTTCTAATGGAAAGTCAAATGCCAGACTTTAGTAAGTGGACATTTCTTGAAAACTACTACATTCCTTGATGAATCTTTTTCTTGAACTCCTCAATTAACATGAAGGCAGGTAAAAGGTCTATAGAGTATATTAGGTTTCATAATCATAGTACCTCAGGTATAAAATAGGACCAAATCTGCATTATATATAAAAGCTCTAACTGCTTAGAAGATGCAATATATATACTTGTCAGCTACCAAAAAATCAGTGTGTTTAAAATATGGAGTTTAGGTGCAACTTTGAGAAGACCCATGAAGAATTTTGAAATTATGGTTTAGTCAAATGGTAACAAATAGGTTTTCTTTTGTGGAGCAACTCAGAATGTTTGTTAGGGGCTTCCAAGAACATTAAAAAAAAGTCCTAAGGCTACTTCTTCCTTGGTGGGGAAGAGTACAATGTGTGAGTAGCAACATATACAGTGAGTACAGGAAGAGAGTGACAACACATATATTATTGGTTTATTGTCATGACCCTAGGCAAAGCCTCTGGTTAGCTCAGGAGAGAATGTGAATCTATTCATTATTTCCAGAATTTATCTAAATATATTCTTAAGCTTTCCTTAGAAATGTATCTCAACATTCTTCTTCTTCAGATTAAATATAAGCCAGTTATCTGCAGAGTTTCAACTAAGTAGGAATTAGATTATAGGTACTTTTAGTTCTTGAGTTGTTATCTCTTCTAGGACTTGCTGACAACAAAAGCAAACCTGAGTGAACTCTATGCCTCTCTCCTCAGAGGACCGTTTTGACAGCAGGCAAATCATATCCTGAAGTAAAATGCTTTGGTTGCAGTGGTTCTGGATAATAGCAGGAGGCTGCTTTTTGTCCTGTATCTCCAAATAAAATACCAAATACAAATAAAATAAGACCATTTATTAGAGAGTTTCTGTTTTATGGGCTTTCTGGCCTTGAGCTACCATAAAGAAAATTTTTTTTCCTTGGCATAATTTCTCTCAGGTCACATTTAACTGTAGTGTATACCAGGAAGGCTCAAAATGGATCTCTTGCCTTTAACTGCTCTACTGTGGCCACTCTGTGAAAGGGATTTCTATCCGATAATTGCATGAGGTTGCTTTAGGGGATCTTTCCACAGTGTGTTCCCAAACTCAACAACTAAGACTCTAATATAAGGCAAATCTCTGAATCCCCTTCACTTAGAAGGTTGACTCTCTACAGGTTGGTGTGTGTTGTGGACCAAACCATTCCATTGTGAGACTCTTTTGATGAAATGTGTGTGCATGTTATGGGAGAGCAATCAGTGTTTTCATTCCTAGTTTCCTTCTATGACTCAGAGTAACTCCCCAAACATGTCAAAAGTCTATCTGTCCTTCCTCCCTCTGTCTCTCCCATTTCTCCCTGCCATCTCTACCTCTCACCTCTCCCTTACATCTCTCCTTTCCTCTCTTCCTTCCTGAGTCAATCAGTCAAGAAACATTGTAAATATTTACCACCTAAGTTAAAATGGTGAATAAAAAACTCAGCATTTGCCCTCTAAGAACCCACTCTCCAACTGAGGAAATATTGACTGAATAACATAATTTATATAACATGGACTATAAATATATACTTCAAAATGGTGCATGTGAAGCGATTACATGGTCTTGAAACATGTGCCCTCCATTCAGTTTTCAGGAAGGCAGCCATGACCCATTCTTGCTTATTTCCAGGTTTTTGCATTTACAGCTGTTAATAGGAAAAAGAAAAATAGTGCATATTTCCTGGAATTTCTATTTCCACCACATTTTGTACCAGTTTTTCTCTATTTAGTTCTTTTGATTCATCAACTTAATCTCAAAATCATTGGAGTCATCAGTTCCCAATAAAAACCTGTTCACATGTGGCAGACACGATGGCTACAGTAGATAAACTAAAACCTGGCTCAGAGGAGAAGGAATTGTTTTAAAGTCACCTCTCACACACCCACACTCTTCCCC
>JAQZBX010074915.1:0-14680 GCA_029593785.1 Cabassous unicinctus
AAAAAAAAAAAAGACATTTTAGTGACAACTGTGAGATTTAAATATGGGCTGTATAATAAGATGATATCATTGAACTAATGTTAATTCACTTAAGAGTGAAAATGATAATCTGACTCTGTAAGAATGCCCTTATTGTTTAAAGATGCATACTGAGTATTTAAGGGTACTATTTCATGATGTCTACAACTTTTTACAAAGTAAAAAGACAGGGGGACTAAAACTGGACTTCAAATAGGAGGAATACAGAAAATGGAGCTCAGATAATGTGTCTTAGTTTCCTGGCTGCTAAGACAAATGCCATACAATGGGTTGGCTTAAACAACAGGAATTTGTTGGCTTGCAGTTTTGAGGCTAGATGTCCAAATCCAGACGTCAGCAAGGTTATACTTTCTTCCCAAAGACTGTGGTATGCTGGTGCTGACTACTGCCATCCTTGGCTTTTCCATCACAAGGCAATGCACATGGCGATGTCCTCTCCCTTCTCTTCCAAGTTCCTTTAATTTCCAACTTCTTGCTCCTCCACCTGGATTTCTCTTCATAAAGCTTCCATTAATAGGATTGAGGCCTGGCCTCATTCCAGTTAGGCCACATCCTAACTGAAAATAAATTCTTCAAAAGGTTTTATCCACAATGGGTTCACATGCACAGAAATGGACTAAGATTAAGGACATGTATTTTCTGGAGTACATAATTCAACCTACCACAGAATGCTACAATGTCACACAAATAATGAAAATTCATTGAATACAATAAAAGAGTTGGGATTATCCAGTCTAGGGAAGGGACACCTAGGAATAAATTTAATACAGTGAAGTTATATTATATGCCTTCAACAAAGAGAAATTAAGCTAGACAGAGAGGTTAGCAATAGCCCCAGGGAATCTTTTATATTAAACTGTCAACGGATTCAATCAACCTTAAAATGTTTCTTGTGTATCATCCCAGCCAGCCAAAGAATGTGTGAATGACATGAGATATTTCCCAATCTTTGTCAAACACATTTATACCTTGTTCAGGTAGCCAAGCAAATGAGAGAAATTGAAGGATGAAGGACCTCAGAAAAATACTTTCTAGGAACAGAGGAAATGACTAGGGTTGTACTTCTGAAATCAGTTATATAGTTATGTACTTACAGGTGCTTTAATTAAGTGATATACAGGGGTAATTTTATCTATATGCAATGTTCACCTTACATGCTAACTCTAGAATCTAATTCCTGAGAGACGGAGCTTCACTGTAATGAAACAAAAGGCTGATGAACTCTTTTCTGCATGGTTTTGGACAGCTATCTCCAATTGGCCAGTGTCTGTTACCATGAGATGCTATCCTGAATAAAAGATTTTCATAATCTAAAAAGTTTAGGAAAGGCTGGCTGGTGGATCCCTACCCTAAAAGACAAATAATCTGAGTTGGGAACAGAAGCAAAATGCAAATTACAATTTACAGGGTAAGGGCAGTGTGGCCGTTTGGCAATTTGACGTAATTATGAATTCCAAAAATATAATTGGATCATGCTTGTAAACTGATCTGTTAATCTGGGCATGATTGAGTTATGATTGGGGCGTTGACTGGGCCACATCAGTAGGGCATTGAGCCCCACCCCTTGGTGGGTGGGGAATCGAATATAAAAGGCATGGCAAGAACAGAGTTGAAGCAGGGTTTGAGAAGTAGTTTTGATGTTGGAAAGAAGGCCCCAGGAGAAGAGAAGTGAGCCGTTTGCCTGATCGTCTACAGCTGACCTTGTGGAGGAAACAGGAGCTAAGCCCAGAGAGAAACGCAGCCCCAGTAAGAGAGGAACCCAAGAAGCCTGAACCCTGGCAAATGCCGGCAGCTGTCTTGCTCTAACACGTGGCAATGGACTGTGGTGAGAGTAGAAACTTAACGCTTTATGGCCTGGTATCTGTGGGACTTCTACCCCAAATAAATACCCTTTATAAAGACCAACCCATTTTTGGTATTTCACATTAGCACCCCTTTGGCTGACTAATACAGGCAGTAATGAAAATGTGCACTTAAGACAAGCATTAAACCCTAAAGGCTCTGGAGTCACACATTCCAACTCTGACAGGTATCACCTATGTGACTATGGACAAATTATATAACCTCCCAACTTACACTGTCTCACCTGCAAAATGAGTATTTTTTTTTCAGGTCTAGCTTTCTGAGTAGTGAGAATTTCATGAGATTATATACATATAAAACTTAACATAAGACCCCTAATAGTTTATACTTAGTAAACAACGAATTTCCTTGGTTGGGGGAGGAATGATGCTAGCCAGTTAGTATCTGTCAAAGTAATACTTTATTTATCATACTTTTCAGAGTATCTTTCATTTTTTTTTTTTAGTTCAATAATACATTGCTCTCTAACACATCCCCAAAACTTTGAGTATACATGCACTCTTCTAGATTCTACATAGTTTTTGAATCACCTTCACCTAGAATTTTTGCCCTTAAATCTACTGAGCCATAAGAAAAGCCTTACAAGGAGATATTTAAGAATGTTTAGTGAATCCTGGAAGAGATGAGTAACTTTGAAGGAGAACACATCTAAAAGAGTTATTACAATTGTGGCAAATATTCCCTACAGGACAATTTGATAAAGGAAATTTGGAGTTAACACTTAAGGGAAGTGAGAATTATATTGAGTACTCTTAATTAACAACTTTATTCGGCCAAAGAGTTTGATGTTAGCACTGAGGGAGGTGAGAATTGAATTCTGAAAATTGTGAATAAACTGACTGTGTGAATAAAGAGTGGAATGATTTACTAAGAGGGCTTACAAGGAAGTTGCTTCAGCCTTCCAGCAAAGAAAAGCAACTGGAGAATCTAAGTGTGAGTTAACTCTTGAAGAAAATTTAAATTTTTCTTACAAGAACAGCAAAGTCTCAAAAAGGAAAGTACTAAGATTTGTGGCTATATTTTCAATGGTTCTACAGAATTATACAAGAATACAGTATTATAGAAATGATTCAAAATCATTCTGACACAGAAGGACAAAGAAGAATATAATTCATATTTTTAAAAAAGAAAGAAAGGTGGCTGCTTATGGGGCACCTTTCCCAGAACATCTACAACTCCCTTTGAGGCTTAATTTATAATACATGAATAAATTTTGAATTTTTCTTTAAAATTTTTTCTTGAAATATGAAATATGATACAAATTTATATCATCCTATAATATAAATTTATCATCCTCATCCAACAAACTCCAAGGCATCCCTTTATCAGCTCACTAAAATTGTTCCTCTCCAGTTCCAAAATAATCCTGAATCATTTCAACCATCATGTGTATGATTTAGACAATACTACCACCTCACAGCTCCTCAAACTTCTCCAATCTACCATAGTATATTTAAGCATTCACTCATTTATTAAATAATAAAACTTTTACAACCACCTCCAAATTTTAAGTCCCTCATATTTTTATACAAAACCTGATTTTAATCCTTGTGAAGATCTAGCTTAATTTCATCTTGCCTAATTTTCCCCTGGATTCCCATGACCCCCTATCCAACTTTACTGAACCCATAGCTACCCATTTCAAATATACTCTCACTAGTTCTCTCAAATCATCTGTTCTTGCCACTTCACACCATAATCCACACATGATAATTCCTGAGGAAGATGTTCCTGCTCCTAAATTGCAGAGCATTGGTGAAGAAAATCACTTAATTATATAGATTCTTTGCTAAGAAGTTGGGTATTCTAGTTTCAATCAATGCTACACTGTCATCCAATTAGTTAAGCCTTCTCATTCTCATTGCTGCTCAAGGAAACTAAAGAAATACATAAAATTAATTAATATTTATGTAGAAATACATAAATAAATTAACTGATTAAATCTGAGTCATGAACTTCCCTCTTATCTTACCTTTCTTTATATTGGTTGCACAGTAGAATTAGCATTATTGTATTTTTTTAAATGTCAATACCTTGGTCCCAACCCAAAACAATTAAATTAGATTATCTGGGTATGGGGCCCAAAAAGCTGCTTTATACTTTTTATTTACCTCTATACCTTCACCTGTTCTTTCTTTCTTCCCTAAGAATCCCACTTGTGTTTCCAGTTCCATCATTCCCACCCCAACTTTGATTACTACAAAACCTTGATTCATGAATTATCTTTTAACTTTCACTAATATCTCCCATGTTTCTCTCTACAGATTCCTACACTTCATTAGTACAACATGTTTAAGTCCTACATATCAAAAAGGCCAAATACTCCCCCCAAAGATATTCACCTTTCATTTCTTCTCCCTTTTCAAAGAAAATGGCCAAAACTGTGGTCTACACTCATCATCTAGTTGATAACCACCACCTCCATTTCTTCACTTTCCACTTTTCTAATTTAGCACAGTCTTGGCTTCTAAATTCACTTTTGAAGGTGATCATTCTTGATGACATCTTTAATTTTCAAGTTTAATGGCCTCTTAGGAGTTCTAATTTTAGTTGAGTTCTCTTGAGCATGAACCATAATCATTCCTTTATTCTTAAGAGTCTCTCTTATCCAAATTTATGTAATAGCTCTCCTCCCATACCCTTAATTACCTTTATTTACCCTTAAATGAAGGTTTTCTTTTCAAAAACTTTTCTGAAAAAAAAATCACATCTTCACCCCTGGTTTCAACTTTTCAATTCTCAAATTTTAAGTTCTTGTCCTGTGATCTTTTTAGAAATATAGACCAATACTTTTAATCAACTACTGAGTATTTCTACCGTGAAGTTTCAAAGACATTACAGAATCACTGTGCAAAAAATTTAAACTCTCTCCCTCTCATCCCTACCCTAACCTTCTACCACCATCATGCAAGCTGAACAAGTCAAAAACTTAAGAGTTTATTCCTGACTCTCTCCTTTCAAACTCCATTCTTCCCTCAGAATGGCCCAAGTACTTTGGTGTATGGTACACATACCCATACCCTAAAGGTAGCTAGGTCCCAGAAAAAATAATTGTGAAGTATGAAACATCTTTTCCCTGATTTCTGTTCCCATTACCCAAGCCCTCATATTTAATTCTTACACTAATTAATAGATAATAGACAATGCACTAATCTACTCCTTTGTTACCAATTACGCTTCCAAAGGACACCGTGTGTTTTTTCCTAAAATACAGACTCAATTATGATGGATTTTAATTTCCAACATGATGAAGCCTAATATTTTGCCCCAACCTACATTTTCAAGAGTATTTCTCTCAAAATACTACCCAAACACCATACCAGGGTTCTTGATTTTTCTTCAGTCAAGTACTTTCACAACTTCTCATCTTTATTCATCACCCATCCACCATGACTTCTCTGTCTAGAAAAATTCTACTCAGCTCACAGGACTCAATCAAAAGACATAATATCTGTGAAATTGTTCCCCTAACTGTAGCCAAGAGAATTAACTCTTTTTCCCCAGAAGAACAGAAAAAGAATGATTTCTTTTAATAAAGATTTGTTCATTCTAAGATGCATGTTTTTTCCATTTTTATTGTTTTTTATTTCAGGGTGTATCTTATTAACCAATATAAACAGTAACATGGTATTTCCCACTAGGAAGTGGGGAAATATTATTAAAGCTTAGAAAAGACAGTCTTAAAATCGGTAGTTTCTTAAATCCAGAGAAATGTGGTACACTTCATTAAAGCAAAGGCAGAGTCAACCAAAGCTTTCCAAGGTTCACTCTAGGTCTAACGTAAACTAGAAGTTAGCTAGCATGGTAGAATAGAAATTAATCAATAGTAGATATATACTAAAATGGACAAAAAGAAATGAGTTATTTCACCAAAGCAAATATGCAGATGAACAAGAAAAGATGCTCAGCATCATTAGCAATTAGGGAAATGCAAATTAAAATCACAATAAGATATCACTTATCACACCTATCAAAATGGCTAAGATTTAAAAAAACAGTGAGAACACAAAATGCTGGTGAGGATCCAGAGAAATTAGATCACTCATACACTGCTGATGGGAATGTAAATGGTACAGCCACTCTGGAAGAAAGTTTGGCAGTTTTTGTTCTGTTTTGTTTTAATCTTATTGACATTTTTCCTGTTGGTTCCTGTGGTAGTTTGATGCTTTTATGGACCTCAGAAAGAACATGTCCTTAGAGTGAATCCATTCCTGTGGGTGGGAACCTATTGTAGGTAGGACTTTCTGATTAGGTTACTTCAGTTAAAGGTCTTTTGATCTGATTACTCCAATAAGGCCTGACCCAGAATGGATTTTAATCCTCTTAATGGAGTCCTTTATAAATGGGATGAATACAGAGAGAGAGACACAGGAACTAAGACAAAGTCACTGAAGCCAGAAGCTGAAAGCAACAACACCCAGAGAGAAGGGAGAGCAGCAGATGCTGCCATGTGCCTTGCCATATGACAGGAGTCTAGGATTGACAGAATCCAGTCTTAAGAGTAAAAGCAACACCTGACAGTGCCTTGATTTGGACACTTTCACAGTTTCTAAACTGGTAAGCTTGCAAGTTAATATACACCCCACTGTTAAAGCCAACTCATTTCTCATATATTGCATTTCAGGAGCCTAGCAAACTAAAACAGTTCCACATTAGGAATAATGTGGTACAACATCTATTTTTATCTTATAATAAGGCTAAATTCACAGATCCTGCTTCTTCCTTTTTTTTTTTTTAAATAAATACTCCTCTTCCCCTCTCCCTGAACCACCCAGTTCCCTAATCTCTAATCTGCTTTCTATCTCAAAATTTGCTATTTCTACTCATCTATTAATAATACATACAATTTTTGTCCTTATTGTGTTGCTTGTTTCACCAAGCATAATATTTTCAAGGTTCTTCCATGTTGCAGCATGGAACATCATTTATTCTTATGACTGAATAATATTCCATTGTCTGTATGTATCACATTTTGTTTATTTATTCATTTTTTGATGGCCATTTGGGCTGTTTCCAGCTTCTGGCTATTGAGAATAATGCTGCTATAAATACTGGTGTAATGGTATCCACTGCACCATTGTCATTTTCTTTGGATATGTGCGTAGAAGCGGGATTGCTGGGTCAAATGGCAATTCTATATTTCACTTTTTGAGGAACCATCATACTGCTTTACACAGCAGCTGCACCATTTTACATTCCCACCAACAATGCACTAGAAGTACAATTTTCCACATCCTCTCCAACACTTATTTTCCATTTTTTAGTAATAGTCATCCTTGTCTGTGTGAAGTGGTATCTCATTACGGTTTTAATCTATATTTCCCTAATGGTTAATGTTACATTTCTGTTCACAGTCTTATTGGCCAGTTGCATATCTTCATTGGAGAAATGTCTATTTAAGTCCTCTGTCCATTTTTAAATTGGGTTGTATTTTTGTAGTTGTGATTTAGGAGTTCTTTATATACTCTGGGTATTAAATCCTTATCTAATACATGGTTTGAAATTATTTTCTCCCATCTGTATGGTATCTTTTCACTTCCTTATTTTCTTCAATGGATGAAATTTATAATTTTGATGAAATCAAATTTATTTATTACTTCTTTTGTTGCCTGTGCCTTTTGGCTTCACTTCTATGAATCCATTACCAAATCTCAAGTTATGAAGATTTGTCCCTATGTTTTCTAGTTTTAGCTCTTATATTTAGGACCTTCATCCATTTTGAGGTGATTTTTGTACATGGTATGAGGTAGGAGTCAAACTTCATTCTTCTGCATGTGGATATCCAGTTTTCCCAAAACCATTTGTTGAGACTGTTGTTTCACACTGCCTGTATTTAACACCCTTGTTAAAAAATCAATTAGCCATAGATGTATTGGTTTATTTCTAGTCTTTCAGTTTTGTTTCACTGATTTATTTGTCTTTGTGCCAGTACCAAACTGTTTTGTTTACCATCACTTTGTAATACAATCTGAAGTCAGAAAGGGTGAGTCCTCCCACCCTGTTATTCTTTGTCAAGATTGATTGGCTATTTGGGGCCCCTTGCAGTTTAATATAAATTTTTTTTTTTTTAAAGATTTATTTATTTATTTATCCCCCCCTTGCTGCTTGTGCACGCTGTGTCCATTTGCTGTGCGTTTTTCTGTGTCTTCTTGTCTCCCTTTGTGGGGAGGTCTTGCTGTGTCAGCTCACCACGCCGCGCGGGCTGGCTTGCCTTCACCAGGAAGCCCCGGGAATCGAACCCGGGGCCTCCTATATGGTAAACGGGAGCCCTATCAATTGAGCCACATCCGCTTCCTCATATAAATTTGAGAATCAATTTTTCCATTTCTGCAAAAAAGGCTGCTGGGATTTTAATACAGATAGCATTGAATTTGTGTATTGCGCAGGGTAAGCTTGAAATACTAACAATGTTAACTCTTCTAATCCATGAACATGGGACACCTTGCCACGTTCTTTAATTTCCTTCAGCAGTGTTTTTAAGTTTTCCTTATACAAAATCTTTTGTATCCTTTGTTAAATATATGCCTACATGTTTTACTATTTAAAGGACATTGTTAATGGAATGGTCTCCTTAATTTCCTCTTTGGATTGTTCATTGTTAGCGCATAAGAACACCATTGTTTTTTTGTGTGTTGATCTTGTACTCTCCTGAATTCATTTATTAGCTCTAAAAGTTTTCTTGTGGATTCCTTTGGGTTTTCTTATATAAGATCAATGTCATCTGGAAATAGAGATATTTTCCAATACGGATGTCTTTTACTTTTCTTGCCTAATTGCTCTGGCAAGAAATTCTAGTAAAATATTGAATATTAGTGATGAAAGAGAGCATCCTTGTCTCATTCCCAATCTTAGAGGGAACATTTTCTGTCTTTCATGACTGAGAATGATGTTTGTTGTGGGTTTTTCATAAATGCCTTTTACTATGCTAAGAGAGTTCCCTTCTATTCCTACTTTTCTGAGTGTTATTATCAAGAAATGGTGCTGGATTTTGTCAAATGCCTTTTCTGCATCAGTTGAAGAAAGCATTTTTCCCTCATTCTATTTATGTAGTGCCTTACGTTAATTGATTTTTGTATGTTGAGCCACCCTTGCATTCCTGGGAATGCCACTTGGTCATGGTGTATGATCTTTTCAGTATGACATTGGATTAAGTTTGCTATTATTGTGTTAAGGATTTCTGCATTTATATTCATGCAAGAAATTGGTCTGTAACAATTTTCTTGTGATGTCTTTACCAGGCTTTGATATTAGAGTAATGCTGGCTTCAGGATGAATTAGGAGGTGTCCCCTCCTCTTGAATCCTTTGGAAGAGTTTGAGAAGGACTGTTATTAATTCCTTGTGACAGTTTGAAGCTGGGTGGATCCCAGAAGATCATGTCCTTAGGGCTAATCCATTCCTATGCATGTAAACTTATTGTAGATGGGGCCTTTTGATTAGATTACTTCTGTTAATGGCCACCAGCAACTGATCTTCAGGGAGAGAGCTTCACCTGATGCCTTGACTTAGACATTTTTCTTAGCCTTGGACCTGTAAGCTTTTAACTTAATAAATCCCACTATAAAAGTCAACTCATTTCTGGTATACTCCCAGCAGCTTTTAGCAAACGAAAACATTCTTCTTTAAATGTTTGTTATAATTCAAAAATGAAGATGTCTGGTCTTGGACTTTTCTTTGGTGAAAGGTTTTTGAATATTTTATTCAATTTCTATACTTGTTATAGGTTTGTTAATGTTTTCTAGTTCTTGAATCAGTTTAGGTAATTGAAATAGTTCTAGAAGTTTTTCAATTTCTCCTAGATTATCAAGTTTGTTGGTGTATCATATTCTCTCACAATCCTTTATTTCTGTAAGGTCACTAGTGATATTGCTATTTTCCTTCACTGCTTTAGTTATTTGCATCTTTTCTCCTTTTTGTCTAGCCTAGTGTTTGGCAATTTCTGATCTTTTTTTTTAAAAGAACCATTTCTTTGTTTTCTTTATGCCCTAAATTGTTTTTCTATTCTCTATTTCATTTATTGATGCTCTAACCTTTTATTTTATTCAAACTTTATTTTAAATTAAAAAATAAGGTAACAGACAAAAGGCAGCTCAACAAGTTATGGAAGCATTACTCCTAAAAAAGTTCTGTCCAAGCACTTTGATCTCATCTAATTCCAACAACAAACTCATCTAATTACCAAGAACTCAATTGCTCTATCTCAATTATTTCCTTTCTTCTGCTAATTTTGGTTTTACTTTCCACTTGTTTGTCTAGTTCCTCGAGATGTAAAGTTAGGTCATTAACTTGAGGTCATTCTTCTTTTCAATATAGGCAACTAAAAGCTAAAAATTTCCCTATGAGCATGGCCTTTGCTGCATCCTATAAATTTGGTATGTAGTGTGTTTGGTTTAATTTGTCTCTACATATTTTCTAATTTCCCTTGTAACTTCTTCTAGAACACCTTGATTGTTTAAGAGCATGCTATGTGATTTCCACATATTTGTAAATTTAACAGTTTCCCTTCTGTTATTGATTTTTAGCTTTTTTCCACTGTGGTCAAAGAGGTTACTTTTTTAATGATTTCAATATCTTTTAATTTATTGAGACTTGTTTGTACCCTAACAAATGGTCTATCCTAGAGAATGGTCCATTTGAAACTGAAAACAATCTATATTCTGCTATTGCTGGGTGAAGAGTTCTCTATATATATTGTCAGTTAGATGTAGTTGGTTTATAGTGTTGTTCAGGTCCTCTATTTCCTTATTGATATTGTTTAGATGTTCTATCCAGTGTTGAAAATTTTGTATTGAAATAGCCAACTATTATTGCAGAAATTTCTATTTTTCCCTTCAATTCTGTCAATGTTTGCTTCAAGTATTTTGGTGCTCTCCTGTTAGGTACATATATGCTTATAATTGTTAAATCTTCTTGTTGAATTGACCCTTGTATTGATATATAATGTCCTTCATTGCCTCTTGTAACAGTTCTTGACTTAAAGCCTATTTTGTCAATATCAATATAGTCATCCCCACTCCCTTTTGATTACTATTTGCATATTTCATATTACTAATATGAAATATTTTTTCCACCCTTTTACTTTCAACATATATCTATGTATCTGTATCTCCTGTAAACAGCATTTGGTTGGGTCATGTTTCTTTATTCATTCTGCCAATCTACATTTTGATTGGAAAGTTTAATCCATTTACATTAAGGGGAATTACTGATGAGGCAAGATTTATTCCTGCTAATTTGCTAATTGTTTTTTGGTGAGTTACACCTTTTTCGGTCCTCCTTTTCTCCATTACTGCCTTAATTTTTGTTTAGATAATCTTTTATAATGAGACATTTTGAGTCACTTATCCTTTTGTGTATTTTTTTTTCCCTTTTGTGTATTTTTGTAGACATTTTTTTTATGGTTGCCATGGGGATTACATTTAGCATACTAAATCTATTACAATTTTTGTTGAGTCCTACTTAACTTCAATAGCCTACACATATACAGTATCTATATCTCTCCATTCCTCCCTTTTATACCATTTATGTCAAAAACTACAAATTACACTTCTATGCACTGTGTGCCCAGTAACAAAGATTTATGCTTTTTTTTATGCATTTGAACTTTCATCCTTATAAGAAGTAAAAGACATCATTACAAATGAGAAATGAAATAATACTGACATATATATCTACCCATATTATTACTTACACCAGAGATCTTTATTTCTTCATCCAGCATTGAGATACTGCCTACTGTCCTTTCCTTTCAACATGGAGGATTTCCTTTAGCATTTTCTGTAAGATAGCTCTTGTTGGTAATGAACTCCCTCAGTGTTTGTTCATCCAGAAATGTTTTTCTTCCTGATTTTTGAAGGACAACTTTGCTGGGTATATTATTCTCAGATACCAGTCCTGTTTGTTTCTTTCAGCAAACTTTAAATATGTTCTCCCACTGCATTTCTAGTTTCTATTGAGAAATCAGATGGTAATATAAGGATCCCTTATACGGGACACTTTGCTTCTCCCTTGCTGTTTTTAATATTCTGTCTTTGCCCTTGGCTTTGGACAGTTTGATCATATGTCTCAGTATAGATCTGTTTGGGTTCATACAGCTTAGCATTCATTGAGCATCTTAGATTTGTATATTTATATCTTTCATAAAATTTGGGATGCTTTCTGCCATTATTTCTTCAAATATTTTTTCTGGCCCTTTATCGCTCTCTTCTTTTTCTGGGACTCCTATGATGCGTGTTTGGGTACACTTGATGGTGTCCCACAGGTTCCTCAGGCTCTGTTCAGTTGTGTGTTTTCATTCTATTTTCTTTCTGCCCTTCAAACTGGACAATTTCAATTGTTTTGTCTTTGAGTTCACTGATCCCTTCTTCTACCTCCTCTAATCTGCTCTTGAACACCTCTATTGAATTTTCCACTTCAGCTATCGTAATTTTGAGTGCCAAAATTTCCATTTGGATCTTCTGTATAATTTCTACCTCATTCCTGAAATTGTCATTTTCTTCATATGCTGTTTTCCTAGTCTCCTTTAATTCTTTTGTCCATGATTTCCTTTAGTTCATTGATCCTATTTATGAGAGTTGTTCTAAGATCTTTTATTAGTACTTTCAGAGACTGCACTTTCTCTGGAATATTTTCTGTTGAATTTTTTTTTCCTGTGACTGGGACTGTCTCCTTATATGTTTTATCATTGCTTTGTTGAGAACCGAGCATTCTGAGTGTTATGTTATGGTCACTATGGAAATCTATTCTCCTCTTCAGTCTGCCAGATTCAGAAGAAGAAGAAAAAGAAAAGAAAAAAAAAAGGAAGGAGAGAGAGAAAGAGAGACAAAGAGACAGAGGGAAAAATATACTAACAAACAGACAAAACACATACACACACACACCAAAAAAAAAAAACAAAACAAATAAACCAATGAAGTACACTGACTCTCCAAGTCTCTTTATGTGCTTGTGTGACGCCTGCAGTTGTTGCTTTCAAGATGAAACCTAGGCCAGCATTCCTTTTTGTCTCTCAGGATCTAGAACAGAGAAAGATAAAAACCAACCAACCAAATAAGGTGCATTGGCTCTTTATGCTGGTATAAGGCCAGAAAATGCTGCTTCTGAGAAAGGGAGACTAGCATCTATGCTGGGCCCTCAAGGACTTGCTGGAATAAACAACATCAGAAAAAAAGAGAGAGAAAAAATGAACCAATGAAAAGTGCACTGGGCCTTTAAGTCGCTGCTCAGGTCCAGAAGCCACTGCTGCAGAGAGGGCTAAAACCAAAACCAGCCTATGCTGTTCCTTTTGAGATCTGCCAGACCAGAAAACCCATAAAGAGAAGGAAGAAGAAGAAGAAAAAATCACTACCAAGATCTTTTAGCAAGATCTTTATGTCCAAGTGGATGCTGGTGAGAGGCTGGAAGTTCAGCTTCCCAGAGGGCCAAAACTGAGTCCAGCTTTTGAGCTGGTCCCTCACAGATTCCCCAGATCAACCTTAACCCTCAATCCCAACTCTTAGAAGAGGAGGTTTCCTCAGCCAGCCCTGGCCCCAGCTGGCATTCCCAGAATCCAGGCCACACTGCTGCAGCTGCTGCTGTTTCTGCAGCTGCTATCGTGGGTCCGAGCAATGGGACTGACCATTCACTTACAAAAGCTGAACTCTTGCAGCCTCTCACTTCCTCTGGCACTTTTGTAGTTCTATATGTCCTTTCTGGTGTCAGCGTTACCACCTACTTAATTCCAGTCTTTCTTTCCAGCACTTTCATTTTTCTAATGATTTGTAAAAGGTTCCTACTCTGCATTGTGCCAGTAGTTTCTTATAAAAGTAAACATACAACTACTAAACAACCCAGCCATCATACCCTCTGGCATTTATCTCAGAGAAATGAAAATATGTATTCTTACAAAAATCTGAACACAAAATATTCATAGTACCTTTATTCATAATAGCCCCAAACTTTGAAACATCCCAGGTGTTTTTTACTAGGTCTATGTTTAAACAAACTATCACACTTCCATACTATGGACTACTAGTCAGCAACATAAAGAAAGAACTATTGCTACACAAAACAACTTGAATAGATTTTGAGGGAATTATATTAAGCAAAAAAAAGTCAACCCAAAATGTCATATAATATATAATTTCATTTATATAACATTATTGAAATGACAAAATTATAGAAATGGAGAATGATTAGTGATTGTCAGGGGCAAGCTTGGGTGGTAGGAAGCAGAATGAGGATGTATTTAGCTATAAAAGACACTAGCAGGGATTCTTTTAGTAACAGAACTGTTTTGTATCTTGATTATATCAATGTCATTATCTTGGTTGTGATATTGCACTATAGTTTTGTATGAGATTGCCATTGGGGGAAACTAGGTAAAAATGTACAAGGGATCTCTCTGTATTATTTCTTACAACTGCATGTGAATCTACAATTATCTCAAAAGTTTAATTGAAAAAAAAAGCATATGGGAAGCGGGTATGGCTCAGTGGATAGAGCCCCCGTTTACCATATGGGAGGCCCAGGTTCGCGTCCCGAGGCCTCCTTGTGAGGGCACGCCGGCCTGAGCGGTGCGGTGGGCTGATGCAGCAACCTCAGGGCAGGAAGCGGGTGTGGCGCAATGGACAGAGCACCCGTTTACCATATGAGAGGCCCTGGGTTCGCTTCCCAGGGCCTCCTTGTGAGGGCAGGCCGGCTCGCGCAGCACCGTGGGCTGATGCAGCAAGACCTCACAGCAAGGGGGAGATAAGCAGACACAGAGAAGACACGCAGCGAATGGACACAGCAGCACAAGCA
>JAQZBX010074916.1:0-14684 GCA_029593785.1 Cabassous unicinctus
TAGAATTCCCAGGATACTGGATGGAGAGATGGGAGAGGGACTAGGTGAACATGGGATTTGTGGGTATGATGTTTAAAGTGCAGGAGTGAGAATGCTCTTATGACAATATGACAAGGCAGTGTCACTGGGTTCGGGTGTATGGTGGGGGCATTCAAGATGGGGCACATCTGGAGTAGGCTCCTGGGGAGTGTGTGAGTGTTTATCCTGTCATAATGTGTTGTGTTGTGGAGTAGAGACCCACACAGTGAGTGGGAAGGAGATGGACCCCCATCTTTGGGAGGACTGATTCACCCAGAAACAGACAGGTAGGTGTCTCTTAAGAGATAGGTTTGATTCTAACAGGAGAGGATAATCAGCATGTCAAAACCTCTTGTTGCACATAACTATGACTCTTGTCATCCAATGAGTCAAGACAGGCGGGTGTCATGTGCCCCAGGGGGATGGAGAGGAAAGAACAGAAAAGATCAACTGGGGAATTTAGTCGTCAGGGGAAATGTTTTTCATTATCTTAGAGTAATGGACACAGGACATGGTAAATATGATAAAAAATCATTAAGCTGTACCATCTAAATTGTAAACTATACTGTAAACTTTTGACAATGTTTAGTAGTTATGTTTCACTATCTGTATAATGGTTATAACTATGCTACAACCCACATACAAAAAGGTTTTAATATAGGGTGTGCAAAGGGGGAGGAGGTTGGGTATATGAGAGACTCTAGTATTCTGTGTGTGACTTTGCTATGACCTAAAACTTCTTTGAAAATTAAATGAAAATTTGAGAGACACTGGGAAGTGAGATGGGGAAGGTACCACGGTACAGACTGGACACCCGAAATGATAAATGGAAAAAAAAATAATTAAAAAGAAATTTTTTTGTTTTTTCCCATTTCTTGATGTCCCAATCTTATAATTATATTTTATTTTTAGCTTTTTTTCTGAGTTTCCATGTATTTTATCTCTTGCATTTAAGCTTATCATTATTATTTCATTTTCCTATTAATTGTATTTGGTTATTTTATGGGCTTCATCTTCAAGGAAGCTTTAGATCACAAAAGGGTTACAACGGGGGCTGCAGAGGATCATTGGTGGAAGGTGTCTGGGACAGAGGATTCATGGGAGGAAGTTCATCTGAATATACATGAAAAATATATAAAATTGTCCAAATGTCAAGGGGTGGGACATGGTTACAGTGGGTGGACAATCACTCAATAAATGAGGGAATAATGAATTCCTAGTCTGGAGAGCTCTGCCACATTCTCCAACAGAGCAGCAAATGTCCCTCAAGTGTAGGGGCAGTGTCTGGCAAAGGAAGATGGTGCACTGATGGATTCTTGTTATTGATGACTAGCCTTACGAGTCTTTGCTCTTGTAATTGAAACTTAGCCTACTGCTATGGGGTGCCTAAGAGTTGCCACCTGAGAGCCTTCTTGTTGCTCAAATGTGGCCTCTCTCTAAGTTAAACTCAACATATGAATGCATTACTTCCCCACAGCATGGGACATGACTCCCAGGGATGATCCTCCCTGGCAATGAGGGATTAATACTGAATGCCAACTAGCAATGCAATTCAAAAAAGACCTTGAATAAAAGGGGGAAAAGGTAAAGACAAATGAGTTCATGTGGCTAAGAGACTTCGAAGAGAGTCGGGAGGTCATCCCAGAGGTAACGCTTATGCACACCTCAGTAGGCTCTTATAGAACACCAGAGTGGATATCACCACCCACAGAGGGGCTTCTGAGGGCTCTGGAGACACCTAGGTCCTATATAAAGGAGGATACCTCCAGAGATTGATGCCTTATCAGTGGACTATACTTTGGAATCTGTGCTCCTGAGAATGACAGAGTTAGACTCAAATAAGTCCTCCCTGCACATGATGCATCAGTCCCTTCTATTCAAACTTATATGTGGTGTTGGAGTTTCTAGGTATATTTCCAGAAACTGGAGACTTTGGCCTGCCCATGTGCCACCTGTGCCTGGAATCTCAGTGGAGCTGTAACTCCCACTCTTCATCTCAATGGGCTCACCCAAGTCACCTGGTGAGGAGACGATGATGGACAATGGCCATCCCAGGGAATGGAGAGAGCCTTCAGCTGCATGCAGGATAATCCCATCCATCATACCCATGGTATATAAGCCCCTCTCACTTGGAGGTGGAGAGGACATAAGCATCCCAAACTCCTCAGGATTGGTGGAAAACTTTGGACTAGTGTGGTCTCACTGGTATTATGTTGTAGACATATTGTGATTCAAGTAATGGAAGAAATTACAACAGTGACATGGGGCCAGTGGCCACTGGACACTTTGGGGGCAGGGAAGGGAAAAGCAGTTCTAACACAAGGCCTTTCTCAGGTCTTGGGAAGTATCCTGAGTGACATTACAATGACAGATATAGGCCATTTTACATCAGTATATACCATGCAGAACTGTGTGGAAGAGAGTGTGGTCTACCATATTAATTATGGTCCATGCTTAATGGCAAAGCCCCAGAATGTGTATATCCATTGCAGGTGATGTGCCACACTAATGAAAGATGTTTTTGTGGAATGTTATGGGAGGTGTGGGAGGTGGGAAACATGGGAATCGTTGTAATTTTTGCGTAACATTTATGTAATCTAAGCATCTATTAAAATATAAATAAATAAATAATAAATAAATAAATAAGTAAATAAATAAAGATACACATTCTAATACAATCTATAATCTTACAGTGTATCTTACAGCACTGGAGAGCTTCACCAGTGCCTAGATGAACAAAACCAATAACAGAATACCCAGAAGTTTTTCTTGGATTAATGCATTTTTCATGGTATATTTAGAGCTCTCTTTAGCCTGACAATAGTCTCTTCAAAAGTTTTGTTCCTTATGATTTTACAGATAATTTACAAAACTTTATACAGATGTTGAGTAGATCAATCAACTGGGAGTTTCATTAGACAAATATATTGCTTTCCTTTATGACATTGGAATTTGAATAATTAAAATTATTAGAAGGGGGCAGATATGTCTCAAATGGTTGGGCATCCATCTGCCATATGGAGCGACCTGGATTCGATCCCCGGGACCTCCTGGTAAAATAAAAAATATATATATAGAAGGCGCATGGGCTGCCTGGCTCCGTGTGCCAGTGAGCCGCCAGGCGCCAGGAGCCATGCAGCAAGACAATAACATAACATGAGTGACACGGGGAGAGTCAAGATGAGAGTCAAGATGAGATGAGCTCTGAAAACCAGGAACTGAGGTGGTGCAGGTGGCAGAACACCTCTCTCCTTCATTGGAGGTCTCCAGGATCGAATCCTGGTGAAGACTGGAGGAGAATGGCAGGAAATAGACACAGAGAATTGCCCAGCAAATGGACACAAAACAGCTAATGGGGGAGGGGGTGTTAAAATGGATAAAGTAAATAAATAAATCTTTTTTTAAAAAGTACTAGAAGACATGGATATTTCATCACATTACTCTTGAAAATGAGTGAGTAAATTTTTACTAACTTTACATTTTGTGACAGCATAATTTTTTATTTATTAATTTTTTGATGGTCTCCTTCACATCTTTGTTCCTGAGGGTGCAGATGAGAGGGTTCAACATGGAGATGACCACTGTGTAAAAGACAGAAGTCACCTTGACCATGAGTCATGAGCTTCTGGAATTAGGAACACAGTAGATGGTTCCATGGAAGATGGCAGTTAGGTGTGAGGCATACATGGAAAATGCTTTGTAGTGCTCCTGAATTGAGGTCATCTTCATGATAGTGATAAAAATGAAAGAATAGGAAGTAAAAATGATCATCAGGCTGTTTATTTCATTGAATGTGGCTAACACTAAAATGATCATCTGGCTAAGGTAGGATGGTTCTGTCTTCCACAACCAAGTGTTCTAAGCATTTGGGTTTAACTACTGTGAAGTAATAGAAATCAAGAAAGGACAACTGGCTGAGGAAAAAGTACACGGGGTTGTGGAGTTTAGGGTTTATCCTGATGATGACAATCATGCTGAGGTTCCCCACCACAGTGACTATGTAGATGGTCAGGAAAATCAGGAATAGGGGCAGCTGGAGGTCCCAGTATTCTGAGAAACCCAAGAGGATGAGTGTGGCTCCAGCCCTCTGATTTCCTTGGTTACTGTAGACAAAATAGGAAAATTGATCCAGCTTAGCAAAATTTTAATTAGCAGGATAAAAGGAGGAAATTTGAAAGGCTTAGTCAGTCTCTATAGGCAATGGTGTGGTTAATACTTGGTTGGCTCTGTCACATTATTCCAAAAGTTAGAACTTTTCAATAGCACAAGTTTACAGTGAGTACAATCTGTATGAGTGGATTTATGAAGATAAACATTATGAGCAGAATCTACTATATTTCAAATAATCAGACTCATTATCACCAGAGGCAGGTAGCTTCCAGAGAAGAGCAAATCTGGCTCTTAAATTAATTGGAGTTTAGTAAAATATTACTTGTATTGGAGGAAATATACACCATAAATATCCCTACCTCACCTCTTAAGCTAACAGACAATTGACTAGAACTTCTAAATAAATTTTAAAATGTTAACTACCCAGCAAAATGGTCCAAATACAATTTTCTTGGTTGTTCTATTTTCCTTTTCAGTTATATCCTTATGGCTAGTAACCTAATACTCTCAGTATAATCTAGAGTTAGTCTAAAGAGGAAAGCTGAACTGATTCACTCATGTTAAACTAATTTCAAAAAGTTTAAAAATCATTCTCCATTCAATAATATTTCATAAGCAGGTGCTTACTTCAAAATATAATTATGATGGCAGTGATAAAAATAGTTGGAGCAATAGTTGAATAAAAGTCTCTTATTTTTCCTCAAGTGGGAAATTAAGATGGGTAAGTGACAAACAATAAGAACTCTAGTAGTACTGGACATGATGTATAAATTTCAGACTGCAGCAAAAATACATTCTGCTTTTCTGAATCAAGTTTTAATCTTTGCCAATGACAAGTGTCAAGCTAAAGGCTTCTGGAATTTAGGTTCTCTTTCATCACAAACAGGACCATAACATTCCTAGTGCCACTAGGACAAGAACGTCAGGCATGAGCACTGTGTTCCCATTAACATGTGCAGCTGAATGGGATCGTACTGTTCATCTGATGTTCACAATCTTTCTCTTTAATGAGGGTCAAATGTGTACGCTTCTGGAGTTGTTCCACACCAGAAGTGTGTGGAACCCCTGGAAGCCACAAGGAGCAGAGATCAAATAAATGCCTGAATTCTCAGACAAGACCTTCCTCTAGATTTCAGGAAAAGAACAGAAATGATAATCCTGAGATTCTTTCTACACCTGGTAATGTATCAAACATATTCTTTCTTCTGTGCTCATAGCCTTGTCACTATAACTTTGGGATCACAAAAGATAATCTCTTCATACACTTTATATCTATGAGGTTAGTCATTCATTGAAGCCCAGAGATACTTGGATATCCTTCATCACCCATTTGATAATCTTAATATGAATCTCTTCCTCTCTTTTTCTGACACATCCTCTACCTCTTCTCATCCACTGGTATTATTCCACCAGGATGGATAACGTTTGAAAAAAAGGAAGAATTAATACATAATGCCTTCATCCCTGTCTTCACCAAATGAAGTGGACATTTTGGTAGTTTGGCCAAACATGGACTTGTCTCCTGGAAAGATTTCTGGAATTCAATATTTTCATTCAAAAGTGAAAATGAAACAATAAATGTATCAACTCAGCTAATAACAGAAGCACTTGAGTGACTCATTTACTGAAGATTCCTTGGCTAAGATGAATGAACTGCAGAAATGTTCCTGCTTAATATTCAATTAATATAAATAGACCTGAATATAATAGCAGGAGTGTGTAGTGCATTTCACTACTTGTTTCAAATAAATGATTTTTTTTAACAACCTGGTAAGAAAGCCCAGGGATAGCTGAGGAAAGCAGAGCTAAGAGTAGAATCCTGGCACCAAACCATTACAAAAATAAACTATTAAGGCTTTGGTGATGTATACCCTAGAGAACATTATTGAAGTATTCCCTTGGAGGCCACAATTCAAGGAATTAAATAAAATTATATCCTGTGAGATATCTTGACTGTATATTATTTGTTCTAAAGCCCTGGTAAGGTAAGAACCATCAACTTTACTCCATTCCTCTTTAAAAAAAAACAAACTGAGGCATACTGAATAAAGAAATGTGAAAGGGAAATTTAATTATAAATCAATAATTCAAAGGTAGTATTATCATTCCTTTTTGTTTTTATTTTTTTCTTATAAAAACAAAGTTATGTTCTAGGTATAGCTTAAATAATAAGTCATATTGTTTATTTTCCTTTGTTAATTACCAATATATAGCAAACTTAATTTCCCAGTCATATAATTGGTTTCCTTAACAGAAAAAATTACATTTATCTAATAAATATGGGCACTGTGCATTCAGATGTGTATATTTATTATTGAATCTGAAAAAGAAATGGTCTATATATGTCTTTATATGTCCTAAGGAAATAAAGTTTTATAGAAAGGATAACATATTTATGGATTCTTGTTACTCTCTTCATCATGTCTCAACAGATTCACATAAAAAATAGGTATGACTACATGCAAGTTTATTCCTAACTAGTACAACATCTAAAATGCATTTCAGATCATTGAGGAACTCTGCTCCATACAGTGATACAGGGAATGAATCTCCTTCCAGCTTGTTTCACCATCATCACAGGCTTCTGGAATTTAGGTTCTCTTCTGCAAGAGAAAATACAATTTAAGAACAATCGCATAAATATGTTTTCAGTGAAGGTAAACCCCATTGAGGATGACCTCACATAGCACATAAATGAAAACTTGGGCAAGAGATATTGTCATTAGATTCAAGAATATTCCACCTGAGGAACTACAGAGAAAAAGAAATATGCAAATTACTTAAAATGAATGCTTTAAATAGGTGTATGTATATATAGATTTCATGAAGCAAGACAATAAAAAAAGCCTTTCATGACACCCAGGGATGAGCCTCCCTGGCACCCAGGGATTACTCCAAAGCACAGAATAGCAATACAACTGGAAGCATACATGAAATAAAAGGGTGAAAAGGTAAAGACAAATGAGTTTATATGGCTAAGAGACTTCAAAGTGAGTCGGGAGGTCATCCCAGAGGTAATGCTTATGCACATCTCAGCAGAATCTCATAGACTGCCAAAGTGGATAGTACCCCAAATAGTGGGGTTCCTGAAGGTTCAGGAGACACCCAGGTCCTATGGTCAGGGCATACAGCTCTGGAGTTTGTTGCCTTGCCAGTGGGCCCAACTTTGGAGTTTGTGCTCCTGAGAGTGACACAGTTGGACTCAATTATGTCTTCACTACATATGGTTCATCTGTCCCTTATATTTAAACCTATACTTGGTGCAGAAGTTTGTAAGTGTACATCTTAGAGATTGGAATCTTTGGGCTTTCCATGTGCCAGCTGGGCAAGGGCCTCAGTGGAGTTGCAAAACCTAATCTCCAGATCATTGAACAACTAACAAGGAGCTAAGGATTGGCAACCACCATACCAAGGAAATGAGAAAACCTACAACTGCAAGCAAGATAACCCCATCCATTGGCTATATGGGATTGAAACCTCGTTTCAATTGGAGGTGGAGTGGACATCACCATTCCAGAATCTTCAGGATTGGGGAAGAATTATAGACTAGAGTGGATTTACTGGTATTCTACTATAGACATATTTTGATTCTAGGAATGGAAGGAATTACAGCACTGATGTGGAAGCAGTGGCTACTTGAGGCTCTTGGGGCAGGGAGAGGGAAAAACAGTTGTAATATGGGGACTTTTTTTGGACTTGAGAATCATCCTGAATGATGTTGCAATGACAGATATAGGCCATTTTATATCATCACACACCATGCAGAACTGTGGGGGGGAGAGTGTAGACTACAATGTGCACTATGGTCCATGCTCAGTGGCAGTGTCCCAGGATGGAATTTATCAATGAAAGTGCCACACTAATGTAGGATGTTGTTTAGGGAGGGTGTGGGAGGTGTGTGGAGTGGGACATATGGGAATCCCTATATTTTTGTGTACCATTTATGAAATCTAAGTATCTTTTAAAAATAAAAAATTTATAAAATAAAAACTAGTTCAAATATATTTTGTGATGGTGAATGTACAATATTTTGATTATACTAAAAGCCATTGATGATACACTTTAGATAGATCATAAGGTATGTGAATATATATCAAAGAAACTGCTTAATAAATAAATAATTAAATGTGCAAGAATAGCCAGAGATGGCAGCTATGTACAGCAGGGGAAACAGAAGGAGATTGAGTGGTGAAGAATTCTCTTGTTTGACAGTTTTTTTGTTTATTAATGTTATTACTGAAACAATGAAAATGTTCTAGTAATGCCTGAAGTGAAGAATGCACAACTATGTGATTATACCACATACCATCAATTGTATACTTTGGATGACTTGTATACTTTATTAATATGTATCTTTAAAATTGATTTGTTAAAATTAAAAATTTTAATTTTTAATTATACATACAAGTTATATAAAATTGTACAAATATTCATAGGGCATGGTCACAGTGGGTGCAGAATTACTGAATAAATGAGAGAATACTGAATTCCCATCCTGGAGAGCTCTGCCACATTCTCCAAGGGAGCAGCAACAGTCCCCCAAGTGCAGGGGCAGTGTCTAGAACAGTAGGATGAGCCACTGATGGGCCTTTGTTATTGATTACTAGTCTTATGAGTCTTTACTCTTGAAATTGAAACAGCCTATTGTTATGGGGTGTCTAAGGGTTGCCTCCTAAGAACCACCTTCTTGCTCAAATGTGGCCTTTCTCTAAGCCAAACTCAGCATATGAATGCATTACCTTCCTCCCAACATTGGACATGTCTCCTGGGGATGAGCCTCCCTGACAAGCAGGGAATATTACCAGGTGCCTACTGGCAACATGAATGGAAAAAGACCTAGAATAAAAGGGGGGAAAGGCAAAGACAAATGAGTTTATATGGTTAAGAATCTTCAAAGTGAGTCGGGAGGTCATCCCAGAGGTAATGCTTATGCACATCTCATTAGGACCTCATAGGCTTCCAAAGTGGATATCACCCCAAATAAAGGGTATCCTGAGGGCTCTGGAGACACCCAGGTCCTATTTCAGGGCAGATAACTCTGGAGTTTGGTGCCTTATCAGTGGGCTCTAATATGGAATCTGTGCTCCTGAGAGTGACAGAGTTGGACTCAAATATGTCTTCCCTGCCCATGGTTCATCTGTCCCTTCTATTCAAACCTATATGTGGTGCTGGAGTTTGTAGGTTTACATCCAGAGACTGGGGTCTTTGGGCTCTCCATGTGCCAGCTGGGCCCAGAATCTCAGTGGAGCTGCAACTTCTACTCTATAGCTCAATAGACTCACCCAGGACACCTGGCAGGGAGATGATGATGGACAATGACCATCCCAGGGAAGGGAGAGAGTCTGCAGCTGCAGGCAGGATAATCCCATCCATCTTATCCATGGGATATAAACCCCCTGTCACTTGGGGGTAGAGTGGACATCACCATCCCAGACTCCTAAGTATTGGGGGAATAGCTATGTACCAAAGTGGTCTTACTGGTATTCTACTATAGACATATTGTGATTCAAGCAATGGAAGAAATTACAACATTGATGTGGAGCCAGTGGTTAATGCCAATGTCCAGTAGGCTCATGAGTGGAGGGAAACCATGGGACAATCAGTTGTGTGAGTTAGGTCCCAGCCAGCTCAGCAGGAGAGTGGAGCAGAGAGGGGGACAATCAGCAGGCAGACTAGTACCAAGTCAGTCTGGGGAAGAGAAAAGACATCAGAGATTTGGGTGTCATACTGGTGTCTAGCCGACTTTCAAAGGGAGGGAAGCCATGGGGTAACTGGGAGTGCTGGCTGACACCCAGCTGACTCAAGGAGTAACAGGAGCAGAGGAGATATGATTGGGCAGTCAGACCAGCTCCTAGTCAGCTCCAGGAGAGTGGAGAGAGGAGGAGATAAGGTGGGTTAACATGTATCCAGCCAGCCCCAAAGGATAGAGGAGCCAAGGGCTAATAAGCAAGAGTCACTGAGACAGTACCCCTGTGGAGAAAGGAGGGCAGAGGAGAACAGGAGAGCTGACAGAAACCCAGCTGGATCCTGGGGAAGATGGGAGTCTTGGGGCAAGCAGGCTTGTGAAGGGGACCATAGAGAGATGATTTATAGTTATTTCTTTTTTGCCCCTCTGTCTCCTTACAAGTACCTGGGGAGAGGCTGGCCATAGGGATGATTGATTGGCTGACACTCCAGCTTGAGACTGTTGCTGGAGGTGTGTTTATTTATTTTTATTTTCTATTTTTTCTTTCTCTTTCCTCTTTTCTTTCTTTCTTTATTGTCTTTGCTGTCTTTCTTTCATTTTTTTCTTCTTCTTTATTTTCTTATTCCTTTCTGCCTTCCCTTGTTTTGTACTCAATTTTTTCTTCTCTTCTCATTTCGCTGGTCTTTTATTCTATTTTATCTTATTTTTTCCAGTTTCTTTTTTCATCTTTATAATTTTTATTATTTTTTACTATTTTCTTCTTTTATTATTTATTTTTCTGTCTCTTATTTTGTTCTTTCTCTTTCCTTATTTTTCTCTTCTTTATTCCCATTTTTGTGTATCTAATAATTTTTCAGTTTAACACAGGCAATTAAAAAGATATAGAATAAGTGGAACCAAGTGTTAAGAAAACCTTTAACACAAAACCAAACAAAAATAAAACACAACTAGAAAGAGAAACTAACCAACTGAAAAAGTCTCACAGCTAACATCATATTCCATGGGGAAATGCTAAAGGCTTTCCCTCTAAGATCTTGATCAAGACAAGGAAATAAAAAGAATCCAAATTGTAAAGGAAGGTGTAAAAATTTAACTATTTGCAGGTGACATGTTCCTATATGTAGAAAGTTTCAAAAAATTACAATAAAACTTCTAGAGGTGATAAACAAGTTCAGTAGAGTGGTGGGATATAAGATCAACATGCAAAAATCAGTAGTGTTTCTGAACAATAATAATGACCAATCTTAGAAGGAAATTGAGAAAAAAATTTCCACTTACAATATCAATTAAAAGAATCAAATATCTTGGGATAAATCTATCTGAGGATATAAAGACCTTGTACTCAGAAAATTGCACACCATTGCTAAGGGAAATCAATGAGACTTACATAAATGGAACAATATTGCATGTTATGGATTGGAAACCTAAATGTCATTTAGATGTCTATCTTACCCAAATTGTTTGAATATTCAATGGAATCCCCCCAAAATAACTAGCAAGGCAAGTTATCAAAATTATTTGGAAGTGTAAGGGACTCAGAATATCCCAAAACATCTTGAGAAACAAACAGAAAAAAAAATTGGGGGAATCATGTTGCATGACTTTAAAGCATACTACAAAGCTACATTGGTCAAATCTGCATGATTCTGTCACAAGGATAGCCATACTGACCAATGAAACCAAACTGGGAATTCAGATATAGATCCTCACATATGTGACAAGGTCACAAAGCCCATTCAACTAGGAAAGAATTGCCTCTTCAAAAAATGTTGATGGGAGAATTGGATATCCACATCCAAAAGAATGAAAGAGGATCACCATCTCATGCCCTATACCAAAATTAAAGATGGATCAAATACCTAAATATAAGAGCCAAAACCATAAAGATCTGAGAAGATAATTTTGGGAAGCATCTTCAATATCTTGTAGTAGAAAATGGTTTCATTAACTTCAGGGATCTGTTCTGCAGTCTTGGAGGGATCTGTCCAGCAGAGCCCATGATGAAGCAAAGAATTACTCTGAACACTGAATTTGAGAGATGTAAAGGGAAGAACAGCTGAAGAAGCTATCCTCCTTTGCTGGCTCCCATCAGTTTTTATTTTCTTCTCACAAAGCACATGGTCAGTGTGTATGTGCAGTGGTCTCAGAAAGTTTCAGGCTGTGCAGGAGATAATGGTGAGACAGAAAGATCTAACTAAAAGTGTAAAGTAAGAATGTCCCTACTGTTTTCAGCAGGAACTGATAGCACTGACTTCCCTACATGGGCTGGGGAGCAGGCCTCTAAACTCTTTCTTAGAAGTAAAGATCAGAAGAATCCCTCATTTCCCCCTTCCTTAAAATATATACAGAGGCAAGGATGGTGCCAAGACAAGGTTGTAGCAGATGCACAGGAGTTTTGGTTTATCCAAGTGTGGGAATAAAACTGTAAAGGGAAAAAACTCCTTCCTTGGAAGGGATAGGGCAAGCTTGCCACCACAAGCCTCCTCAATAATACTTGCTGGTCCCTAAGAGATTGTGCCTGTCTTAGATTGTTCTTTCCCTGAGGAATCTTACCCATCTTTGGCTAACCAGTCCTTTTTTCTTTCTGGAACCAGGCAAAGCATGGATAGAAATCAAATGTGTTTTGTTTTTTTTTCCCATGACTTCCAAACTCAGCATACAAAATGAAGCTCTTTTTGTTGTACACATATGAAGGATCTGAAATTACATTTGGTAAATATAAGGCAACCACTATGTAGAGTAACACAGAACAAATATAAGGTTTATAGTCAACATGGAGTAGGGGAAGGTTGGGAAAGTGAGGAGGTAGAAAGGGGATAAGAATTAATATGTTTAAGCCATAGAGCTCTGGAGCTTCTCCCTTCTGGAAATTTGGATGCAGGGATCAGGGATGAAGCTATGACCAAGCTGATGATTTTCTGTGTGGCACTGTGAGCTTGGGAGAGGGCACTGGCAGATTAATTTAAATATTGATAATAAAACAAGAAATATAATTATTCCAATAGAAGATATTACCCAGATTATTATGTTTTAGGCCATGAAAACAGTTAGATGGATTTAATCATTGTAAATTATCATTATGTGCTTGAAACATGTTTTGTTGTGTAAGAATTTGTATTTCAGATAATTGATGTTCTGGACATTGCTGGAGAGCAAGCACCTCTCCCTGTAGACTGCAGGTGAAGGCCCCTTGTAAGTGGGTTTTTACTTGTTCCCAGGAAAGTTGTGTATTATTCCAAGGCAGGGCGTGACACATTTTAACATGTTCCCAATTATTCTGCAAATCTTTTCTGGAAAGCAGAGCTTATTGTTTCTCTCCTATCCAAAGAATAGATGCTTTTAATGTATCAAGTCTGGTAAGAATATTATTATCAATATGAGTTTGTGTTAAAAGTTTTTTGGTGATAATGGTTATAATTTGATTAACAACATGAGCAGTTTGGACAGATACTGTTAAGGCAACTGCTGCAGTGGTGGCAGTGGCAGCTATGATAATAGCTTAAATAATGAAAGTAATAAGCATACCAATGAATTTTTTAAGATTATTGTTTAAGATTTTCCCAAGTTACTCCCTGAGTTTGGATCTGTTACAGCATAGTCGTGTCCAGGAGTTCCTTTGTTCCTCCATCATTATCTTCTCCACCTGTGGTTTTGGGTTGAGTGTGTGATTTTTCCAGCTTAAGGTATAGCTTCATGTTCTTTGCTGGCAGCCACCAGGGCCCTGTTGGAGTAAGCACACAAGCATACCCTCTCCCCCACATTATGAGGTCATAGGGTCCATTCTAAGATCAATCTCCTAACATTTCTTTTTACAGAATTTTAGCTTGTACTTGATGACTCTCCTGAAGAGGGAAGACATGTTTTTCAGCTGTTGAGAGGCTGTTTTTATTACAATTTCAAAAATTTAAAGTGTATAGTGCTAGGGCTACTTTATTTCTAGAGGAGGTATCCATACTCACCCTTCTTTGTTTTATTGTTTTAGATGACATGACATATTTTGAATATTTTTAGGCTGTGTTAATTGGACTTTATTAGGGGTTATTTGGAAACTAGTTTAATAAGTTTATACTGATAATTACAGTGAGAAACAAGAATTATATAATTAATCAAGAGGTTAAATTAATATTGAACAGAGTTATAGAATGTCAGAAAGATAGAGCAGGTTTTATATAAACATCTAGCTTTTGACTAGGAAGTTTTGAATCAGCAGCCAATACTAGAGTTTTAATTGAAAATACTTGTGCAGAGCACTTTCTCTTAGGGTGGGATTTTAACTAGTTTGACTAGGGACTATCTCTTTTACTGTGTTCATGATTAATGAACTTGATACTATAGATGCTAACTTGTAAGCACTGTGTTAATTCCTGAGGTAGTGGCCAACCTCCTCAGGATGGAACACAACTCTCCCTGGGCAGTAAATTCTAAGGTTTATGTATTAGTCCCTAAGAAAGTGGCCAGCTTTCCCAGGGAGGAACACAATACTTTCTGGAATGCACTTTATCTGTTTTTATTTGTTACAAAACATTCTTGATGTGCTCACAGTTTTAGTTCTCAATATTTTTCCTGAAATATGAAAAGTGTTGACTAGCCAGACATTGGTTTGCTGATTAGCAAATGTTTTTATAATAAACTAATAATATTTGGGATTACTCCAAACAGTAGTGGTGTTATTTAATTTATGATAAGTAACTGTTATGCATTACCCCTGGCAGCCCCCAATGGCTGTTCTTTTTCTGCAGCTATAGAGCTGCTTTTTTTAGCAGAGGTGGGGTAAATTAGATGAATACAAGTTAAAGCACCCATCTCTTGATTTCCAGGTGGAGAGGTTGTTTCTGTGACATATAAACATTGTTAAAATTCCAGGAATTTT
>JAQZBX010074917.1:0-14681 GCA_029593785.1 Cabassous unicinctus
CCACCTTAGTCCCCCAATTGTTCAAATCAGGTTAAAAATCCATACAGGACTTTCTCTGAGAGGCTTGGGGTGTCCTTTGTTTTCTTCAAATTTGCATGGAATTAGTGACCTCTATTCTTGGCAAAGATGCTCAGACAGTACATGGAGTGGGTGAGGATAGAAAAGGTCCCAGATGCAAGCCAGCTGTGGCAGATTGCAATTCACAAATATAATTGAATAATTGCTTCTATCTTTCTACTAGACTATAAGGTCTGTGAAGGCAGAAATCTTGTCTTTTACATTCTTGTGCCCAGATTCTAGCACAGAGCCAGGGGCACAGTGAATCACCAGTAATGTTACAATTCCTATACAAACATTATTGAATGGCTATTTATGGGCCCCTGATATTGATGACTATGCTTATAAGCCTTTGCTCTTGAAATGGAAACTTAGCCTAGTATTATAGGGATCCTAAGAGTTACCTCCTAAAAGCCTCCTTGTTGCTCAAATGTGGCCTATCTCTAAGCCAAACTCAGCATATAAATTCACTAACTTTCCCCCAGCATGGGATATGACTCCTGGGGATAAGCCTCCCTGGCACTGAGGGATTACTACCAAGCACCAACTAGCAATGCAACTGGAAAAAGACCTTGAATAAAAGGGGGAAAACATAAAGACAAATGAGTTTATATGTCATTAGAAACTTCAAAGTGATTTGGGAGGTCAACCCTGAGACTGCCAAAGTAGATACTATTCCAAATAATGGGGCTCCCGAGGTCTCTGGATACACCCAGATCCTATGGTCAGGGCATATAACTCAGGAATTTAGTGCATTGCCAGTGGGCTCTACTTTGGAGCTTTTGTTACTGAGAGTAAGAGTTGGACTCATTATGGCTTCCCTACACATGGCTCATCTGTTGCTGCCATTTGAACCTATAGTTGGTGCTGAAGTTGGTAGGTGTAAATCTGGGAAACTTAAATCTTTGGGCTGTCCATGTGCCAGCTGGGACCTGGGCCTTAGCAGAGTTGCAACACCTACTTTCCAGTTCATTGGAATTACCCAGGACAACAAACAAGGAGGTAAGGATGGACAAACATCATAGCAAGGAAACGAGAGAGCCTACAACTGCAAGCAAGTGAGTCCCATCCATTGGCTGTATGGGATGGAATCCCCCTCTCAAATAGAGTTAGAGTGGACATCACCATCCCAGAATCCTCAGGATTGTGGAATGAAATATAGACTAGAGAAGACTTACTGGTAGTCTACTATAGACTAATTGTGATTCTAGCAAAGGAAGCAATTACAACATTGATGTGGAGGCAGTGGCCACTGGAAGCTCTGAGGGCAAGGAGAGGGAAAAACAGGTGTAAAATGGGGGGCATTTTTGGGACTTGGAATCATCCTGAATGACATTGCAATGACAGATAAAAGCCATTATATATATTCCCATAACATGCAGAATTGTGTTGGAGAGAGTGTAAACTACAATGTATACTATAATCCATGCTCAATGGCAATGCTCCAAAAATGCATCTATCAACTGCAACGAATGTACCACACTGAGGATGGATGTTGTTTATATTGGAAAAGTTGGGAGGTATGGGGAGCAGGGCATGTGGGAATCCCTAAATTTTTCTGTAACACTTTTGTAATCTAAGTAACTTTTAAAAAGTAAAATAAAAATTGAAAAAAAAAAAGACTAAGTGTTCTTTACTTTTCCCCCACCATCATTAATGTGTTTTTCATTCTCCTGTTCACAGAATAGCTGCTCTACCTCCAGACACTAAATCCATATCCCAGGCAGAAAACAGTAGGATAAGAATCAAGCATGTAATAAAAAGGGAGTGCCATATGTGCCTTAAAAAATCTTTTTATTAAAGTTTATCAGAAAAAATGGAAAAGCTCAATATCACACACTTAATGAATTTTCAAAAAATGAAAATTTTCCAGAATCAGAACAAGACCAAAATATTTAACATGACCAACCCTCTCGACTCTGGAAGATTGTTTTGTGCCAATTCCAAGGACTACTTGGGGCAACCCCAGGGGAGCCATTATCCAGAAATCAAACAGCATAGATTACATTTTTATTTGTTGAAATTTATAAAATTAAATTGCACTATGTATATTCTCTTGTGTTTGGATTCTGTGCTCAAAATACCTGTGAGTCTGCCTTTTTAAATTTTTATAAGTATGGAAAAAAACAGGTTTGCCTAATAGCTCACATAACAGACACCAATTACCATAGTAATTTGAAGATGGAGGAAAGATCTAAAATAGCATAAAACTTGTAGAAGAAAATAAAGATAGACGTAGAGGAGGCAAGATGGCATCAGTTTAAGTGGCACTCACCATCTCTCTTGCAAAAGACAGCTGATTGGGTACAGGATCCTGCCCAAGTGAGATGTTCTGGAAGCCCACGGAACAAAAGCCTTTGGGACATCGATCTGGAGGGAGCTGGACAGGAAGATAGATTGCTCAAGATAAAACCATGAGGCTGGGTATATGAGAGAGTGTTGTATTTGGTGTGTGACTTTGGGGTATCCTAAAACTTCTTTGAAAATTAAAAGAAAAATAGTGAAACACTGGGGAGTGAGAGGGGAAAGTTGCCACGGTACAGACTGGATACCAGATAGTTCAGTGATAAAAGGCAAAATGTCAAAAAAAATTTTTTTTAATTTTTAAAAATTTTTCTCACTTTTTGAATAACCCAATCCTTTAATTTTATTTTATTTTTAGTTTTTTCTTTAAGTTTTCATGTATTTTATCTCTTACATTTAAACATCTTTATTATTTCACTTTCCTATTATTTGTATTTGGTTATTGTATTGGTTTCATCTTTAAAGAATCTTTGGATCACAGAAGGGTTACAACTCAGGTGGGAGAGGATCATTGGTAGGAGGGTGTCAGGAATGGGGGGTGCATGGGAGGAAGTTCACCAGAACATATATAAAAGATATATAAAATTGTTCAAATGCTGACGGGGCATGGTCACAATGGATGGAGAACCACTCAATAAATGAGAGAATACTGAATTCCCATCCTGGACAGCTCTGCCATATTCTCCAAGGGAGTATTAACACTCGTCCAAGTGCAGGGGCAGTTTCTGGCAAAGGAGGGTGATCCTTTGACTTGCCCTTGATATGGATGACTTTGTTTATTAACCTGTACTCTTGGAATTGAAATTTAGCCTAGTATTATAGGGACCCTAAGCATTACCTCCTGAGAACCTCGTTATTGCTCAAATGTGGCCTCTTTCTAAGCCAAATTCAGCATATAAATGCAATAACTTGCCCCCAGCATGGAGCATGACTGCCAAGGATGTGCCTCCCTGGCAAAAAAGGATTATTACTAAGGACCAACTAGCAATGCAGCTGGAAATAGAGCTTGAACAAAAGGGCAAAAAGGCAAAGACAAATGAGTTTATGTTGCTATGAGACTTCAAAGTGAGTCGAGAGGTCATTCCAGAGGATATGCCTATGCACATCTCAGCAGGATCTCATTGACTGCCAAATTAGAAAGTACTCCAAATCAAGGCACTCCTGAGGGCTCTGGAGACACTCAGACACTATGCTCAAGGCATATAGCTCATGAATTTGGTGCCTTGTCAGCAAGCCCTACTTTAGGGTTTGTGCCCCCCAGTGTGATAGAATAGGATTCAGTTGTGGTTTCTCAAAACATGGTTCTTCTGCCCCTTCTATTTGAACCTAGAATTGGTGCTGGAGTTGGTAGTTGTACATCCAAGAGACTTGAATATTTGGGCTCTCCATGTGTGAGCTGGGCCTTGAGCCTCAATGGAGTTGCAACACCTACTCTCGAGTTCATTGGACTCACCCAGGACAAATAACAAGGTGGTGATGATGGACAACCACCATACCAAGTAAGCGAGAGTGTCTACAACTACAAGCAAGAGATTTCCATCCATTGGCTGCATTGGACTGAAGCCTCCTCTCAATTAGAGGTGGAGGGGGAACACCATCCCAGTATCCTCAGGATTGGGGAATGAACTATAGCCTAGAGTGGACTTACTGGTATTTTACTATAGACTTATTGTGATTGTAGCCATGGAAAGGCTTATATCATTGATGTGGAGGCAGTGGCCACTGGAGTTTCTAAGGTCAGGGAGAGGGAGAACAGGTGTAATACAGGGGCATTTTTGGGACTTGGGAATTGTCCTGAATGACTTTGCAATGACAGATACATGCCATTATATATCTTGCCACAACCTACAGAATTGTGTGGGAGAGAGTGTAAACTACAATGTAAACTATAATCCATGCTTAGTGGTAGTGCTCCAAAATGTGTTCATCAATTGCAATAATATACCACACTAATGAAGGATGTTGTTAATGTGGGAGGTGTGGAAAGTAGGGCTTATAGGAATCTCCTATATTTTTTATGTAACATTTATTTAATCTAAATTTTTTTTTAAAAAAATTAAAACTAACACTGCTTTAGAAAATGTAAAATGCAAAGTATAAAACATCTAGAATAAAACATACCTAAAAATCTAGGGGCCCATGGTTTGGTGATGAGTTTTAAGATATAGCACACAAGGCACAATCTATGACTGAATAAAATATATAAATAGTACTTTATTAAAATATAAAATTTCTGCTCTGTAAAATATCTTGATGAGGGTATGAACAGAAATACATGTATTTGGAGAAAATATTTGCAAAAAACATATCTGATAAATGATTTGTGTCCAAATATACAAAGAATACTTAACATCCAACAAAAAGAAAGCAAACACCCAATTAAAAAAATGGCAAAAGTTCTGAACAGAAACCTTAGCAAAGAAGGTATACAGTTGGCAAATAAGCAAACAAAAGATGATTAACACCATATGTCATTAGGGAATTGCAAAATTAGATCTACAATGATATATCATAGCATAACCATTAGCATTAACACAGACAACACTAATTGCATTTGAGGATGGAGAACAATTCAGACATTCATTTCTAGTGAGAATATAAAATGATGCAGCAAGAAGACAGTATGACAGTTGTTTATAAAATTAAACATAGTCTTACTCTTTGAGGTGGACTGGTCTATATACGCCCCAAAATATTCTTAAACTAAATCCACTAATATTGATGTGAACTCATTGTAAGTAGGACCTTTCGATGAGGTTACTGCAGTAAAGGTGTGGACCAACTCAGTCCTTCCATTGCCTCCATCAGTATGGGTCTTAATCCTATTATAAACAAAATGAAATTCAGACAAATAGAGAGAAAGTCAAAGGAAGCAAGAAGCTGAAGATCAACAGCACCTAGAAGAGAAGGGAAAGCCAGATGGGACACCATGTGCCTTGCCATATGACAGAGGAGCCCAGGACCAAAGACCATTGGCAGCCTGTCCCAGAATGCCACAGTCTTCAGGAAGAAACCACAACCTTGATGATGCCTTGATTTGGCTTTTTTCTTATCCTCAAAATTGTGGGCTAATATATTCCCATTGTGTAAGCCAACCCACAATATGATATTTGCTTGAACAGCCAAGAAAAATAAAACACTGTCCAATCAAGCAATTGCACTTTTTAGTATATATACAGCTGATTCAAATACTTAAGTCCACACAAATGCCCACACGTGAAGTTTGCTAGCAGATTTATTTATAATCTCCAAAATCTGAAGGAAATCAAGATATCCTACCATACGTGAATGAAAAAAAACAACAACACTGTGCTATATCTACAAAATTAAATACATTGGGCTATTCAGTGATAAAATGAAATGTTACATCCAGTCAAAAAAGTTAAGGATGAAACTTAAAAGATTGTCAATAATTGAAAGAAATCAATCTAAAAATGTTACATATGTGATTTCAATTATGTGACATTCAGGATAAGGCAAAACAATGAGACAGTGGAACAATAACTGGTTGCCAGGAAAAGGGGAGAGGGGAAGAGGGTTTAATACATGAAGGACAGGTGAATTTTTAGAGTGGTGAAAGTATTCTGTTTAATACTGTAATTGCAGACGCATGCCACTATGCCTTTGTTAAAACTCATTAACCTTGAAAACACAAAGAGTGAATCTTAATATTTACAAATGAAATTCATTCACAATATCAAGGGAATCCCTGGATGGAATGCAAATGTTCAAAAACAAACTAACTATCCCAAATGTATGACATGTCCTTTCTGAATGGATGGGGGAAAGTTGCTGAAAGAGATTATATTGGAAATGCATGGACTTTATAAAATGAAGCCAATGCACAGTGTGCATAAGTACTGTACTCTAGTTGATAAAGTTGCATCATCAAGGGATGGATCAACACTTCTTTTACTTCTAAACATGTACACTGGAATCAGGCAATTAAGTAAATCAATGGCAAATGGGAGGAAAATTTACTTAGTGTTGATTGGGAGGTTAGAGGTAAGCAACTGGAGGAAGCTGAAACATTCTAAGTAGCAATGGTGTAGAGGTAGACACACCAGTATGAACTACTGATTGGTTAATATAGACACAGAGATTTACATGAAGAAATATGTATATAGATATGTGTTTATGCACAGGTTAGTGTACTTGCATATATTTCCTCACTCTGTCAGCAGAGGAGGCCTAGATGCCCAAGAAGCATGGAGTACAGCTGGCACCCAGATGTTGGATTTTAACACCATTCGCCAATACAAAGTTCCTTGGAGTAAAGGCTGATGGTAGGACTGGGGAAAGAAATATACAAGAAGAGCCTGAAACATCTTGTAACAGACAGTAAATCAGTGCTAAAATAAAACCTTCAATGATGAGGTATATTAAAGAGACACAGGGTACAGCAGAAAGTGCTCCCATGGAAAACATTGGAAAAAATTGAACAAAATCAATATAATGGTATTGCTTTTCAACCCAATGTATCACTTAAATGCCATGAATCCATCCTGGTATAAATTAATGACTAAAGAAATAAAAAGAGGCAAATCTCCCATGCAGAAGAATTTCAATAATTTATACAGATATTGCTCTCTCATGGCAGTGGAGCAAAAATACCACTCCTGGATGTGTACTTCGCATAGTGACTTCTTTCCAAAGGTTAGATATGGAAAGGCAGAGAAATGACAAGCTTTATATCGGGGAAACCTCAAAACACTGTTGATCAAGCTCAACATCCATAATGAGAAGTCAAGTTGATAGTGTGCCTCCTGGATACGATGTGATAAAAATGGCTCTTTATCTATGGTGTCTTTACAAAAAGTATAATTATTAGTGAAATGCAAAAGCCCAGGAAAACTGAACTCTGAGCTTCCTTTCTGATAGGATTACATGCCTTGGATAAGATTATCACATTGCTGTAAATCTTACATTCTTCACCCATTAAATGAGAAAAGTGAAACCAATTTCACAGAATAATTGAAAGAAATAAATAAAATGTCTGGAATTGTGCACAGTATTAATAGTGTATATTTTATATTTTATGATTCAAGCCTACACGGACTCACTCCCCACACCTCCTTCTCTATACATCTGCTGTGTTATTTCTATCCCTCATTAACTCTACCAGGTTGTGACAACAGCAATAGTCACTTTGATCCAAAGTGAGTTTTCTCAGGACCAGCATTTTCAGGAATTTCACCCTCTATAAACCCTGTGGTAACTCTCCAATATCTTAAAACATAAATACCCATCTTGTGGACAAAACAAGGCACTCTGATATCTGGAGGCTGCCAACCTGGCCAGGCTCATGTTGCACTTTCCACGTCCTGCCCCTCATTTTTCATCATATATTAAGGACTATTTTTAAAAGCTCACCACACTTTACAATAAAATTGTTTCCACATTTGTGCCCCTGTTGTCTCTTCTTGGTGTACTTCTACCACTTTCTCCTCCTAGAATTACTCTAATTCCTCCTTCAAGGCTCAGTTAGTTTTTCAGCTCCCTTGTGAAGCCTTCACTAAGCTCCACAGGATAAGTCCAAATCTGTGGATCCACTTCATGAGGATTTCAGAGCCACCTCAGGAGACTACATGTTCTCATTTGTACCTCTCATGCCCTTTCTGGTGTAATCTCTTTGAAATGAGGAACAATATCTTACTCATTTCTTTATTTCCTGAATAATATTTAGTGCCTAATATGAAGTATTCAGTG
Organism: Cabassous unicinctus; assembly: GCA_029593785.1. NCBI lineage: Eukaryota > Metazoa > Chordata > Mammalia > Cingulata > Chlamyphoridae > Cabassous > Cabassous unicinctus. The sequence continues at coordinate 8,071 of JAQZBX010074917.1, forward strand.
AACAAATGTTTGTTGAAAGATTCAAAGAAAATGGATGAAAGTGAATAAAGAAACTTCCAATAATTGCAGAGATAGAACAATGAGCAAAAGAAATAAAAATGCTCCTGAAAATGGGAAGCCCCATTATTGAGAGTTAACAACAGAGCAGGCAGACTGGAGAAAGAAAATGTTTGAGTTTATCTGTTATATACTATTTAAATATAGGCAGGGTTTTGCATTTTTAAGCTATCTCTATGTGTATACCCTATTGATGGACTTAAAGTTATGGCCAATAAAAGGAGGCCCTGGAGCCATAACACATTCTCCCAGCACCTGTGAAGAGTCTGTGACTCACCCAGAAAATATGCTATAAGGTTCTGTGTTCACCAATGCAGATTCTTCCTTCAATGATGGATGAAGTTTGGACGTTCTGCTCTCAGGAAGGTGAGGAAGAATGAATCACTCACGAGGTCTCTAGAAGACACAATAGTGTTTTTTGTTCATGAGAGATTAGTAAAGTAGCCTGGAGAGAGTTGTAAGGGAAGTATTTAGAGTTTCCTTGCTTTTATGGATTTCATTCCCATGAGCCTCATTAATAAGGATTCTTTTGTCTCTCTACTCCCTGAGATATTTAATTCTCTGGAGGAAGGAAAAACACTTGTGTCAGTTTTGAACCTAGATAGACAGCTTTGGAGCTCCATGTTCATCTCATCCAAGCGGACATCATGCTGGGAGTTCACCTCTCTTTAGAAGTGGGATCTAGTGTTGGGATTCCATAATCATTTCCCTGTTGCTAATTTTGGTGAAAGATTCTGGATGCACTAACATATCTCCTCTTTCTGATTTCTCTTCTCTGGAGTTTCCTCTCATTCAGCAGGGTGCCCTCTCTCCACAGGATTTTCTCTTCTCTCACTGCTTCTCCATTCCCACCAGTAGCTAGGAATATCTGTTCAATTCACTCAACCATTTGTTTAATCAGTTTTTCAACAAATATTTATCCAACAATATTGCATAATAAGCACCAAACTATGCTCTGGGGATGACAGAAAGATAAGATATTGTCTTTCTCCTTTACAGCTAACTGTCCAAGCAGATCAAGAGACGTGGAAATAAATAAGTGCAACACCCTAAGGTGTACTGCAGTCCTGATGAATTGTAATTCCACATTTGGGAGAGTTGGCTTTTCCATTTCTTCCAATACTCTAAAGGGACATTAATAGGGAATACTTTGAAATGATAGATCACTTTGTGTAGTATTGGCACCTGAATAATTTTAATTCTTCCCATCCATGAACACAGGATGTTTTTCCATTTACTTAGGTCTTCTTGTATTTCTTACAATGGTGTTTTCTCATTTTCAGTGCACAACTCACTCATCTCTTCAGAAAAAAATATTCCTAGGTATTTTATTCCTTTAGATGCAATTATGAAATAATTATTTTTAATTTCTAATGGAAAATATTCTTTGTTAGTGTACAAAACAGAAAAAATATTTTATTTTTATTTTTAAAGAGGTTTTAGATTACAACAATGTTACATTGAAAATATAGGCGATTCCCATATGCCCTCCCCCCTTCACCCACACTTTCCCACATTGACAGCATGTTTCATTAGTGTGATACATTTGTTATATTTGATCAACACATATTGAAACATTGCTATTAAATGTGGACTATAGTTTACAATATAGTTTACACTCCCCACACAATTTTATAGCTTATAGTTTCCCTACAAATAACTCTTCCACCCCTCAGACTTAAACCTAAAATTAACACTATGCTTTTTAAATATATGTCCCAGAGACTTAAACCTTTGATCTGTTCATGTGGCAGTCTGAATCACAGCAGAGTTGCAGCACTTACTCTACAGTTATTTGGACTCACTTAGGACAATTAGCTAAGAGATGATGAAGGACAATGCCCATCCCAAGGAACACAGACACTCTGCAACTGCAATCAATATAGTTCCAACAATTTGCCCCAGGGGATTTAAGAGCCCTCTCAATTAGAAACAGAGTGGACATCACCATCCAAAAATCCTCAAGATTGCAGAATGATAAAAAGACTAAATTAGATGTATTATTATTCTATTATAGATATATTATTCCAGTATTGGAAAAACTTTTGTCACTGATATAAATGCTGTGGCTACCAGAGGTTCTAAGGTGAAGGAGAGGGAAGAATAAGTGTTACATAGGGGCATTTTGGGGACTTTGAAATTGTCCTGCATGACATTGCAATGATAGATACAGGCCATTATACATTTTTTTCATAAACAAAACTGATTTTTGCATGTTAATCTTGTAGCTTGCATTTGGCTGCATTCATTTATGAGCTCTAGAAAGTTTCTTGCAAAAGCTTTGGCATTTTCTATGAAAAGGGTCAGGTCATTGCTGAATACAGAGTGTTTTACACCTTCTTTCTCATTTGAATGTCTTTTATTTGTTTTTTTATATATAATTTCTATGGCAATGACTTCCAGTACAATACTCCCTAGCAATAGTGAAATCAGGTGCACTTGTTTTATTCAAGATCTCAAGGAGAAGACTTTCACCCTTTTAACCTTGAATATTTGAATGCCAGTTTTTATATATATATGTATAATTTTTATCATGTTGAGGAAGATACCTTGTAATCTTATTTTTTTGAGATTTTCTCTTTATTGTGAAAGGGCTTTGAATTCTGTCAATTCATTTTCAGCATCAATAGAGGTTTACCTGTGATTTTTCCCTTCATTGTAAAAATGTGGTATATTACACTGACTGAATTTCTAATGTTGAAAGTCCCTGCAATCTAAGACAAAACTTACTTGGTCATGGTGGATAATTCTTTTAATATTCCAATGGATTTGATAGGCTAATTATTTTGTTGATGGTTTTTGCATCAATATACATAAGGGAAATTGTCTTTGGTTTACATTCTTTGTTTGTCTTTGTGTAAATATAACAAAACCCAGAACTGTACATGTTTCACGAATAGCAGAGTGTCAGATGATTTTCTTGCAGCCATTTATAGATTCTTCAAGAAAAAAAATTAGTTTTTGATGAGAACAAATCTATACCCTCAGGTCATAGTGAATCATTATTGCTACCACATATTTTAAGGTTTCTTGAGAGGACTGAAATAATACTGATAAAATCCAGGAAGTCCTTTTCTGAGACAAAAATAGGAGAAGAAGGAATGATAAAGTAAGCAGAGGTCTAGGAGTATAAGGCAGAGATGAAATGATCTGCATCACTCAATAGAGACATGCTCTACACACATCTTTTTCTTGCAAATCAGTGTAAGAGGTAGCTGTATTAGGAATCAGGGGAAGGGCTTATGAGACTTCAAAGAGCTACAATTGTCTTCTCTCCTAAAATACACACAAAGATTAAGTTTGACATCCACCATTGAGTCTACATTGTATGATGTGAGGTAGGTAGGGTGGACTGGCTCTTAGCAGCCAATTCTCCCTGCTTCTGGTTTGCACTCCTGTAACACAGAGCATGGTGAACTAGCATAGGCAGTGCCTATTTAATAAACACTTATGGCAAGAGTGCCCTACTGCCTGGATTACAGAAAAAGGAGCATATTTGTTGAGCTAACAATTTCAGTGGAATCTTCTTGATTATACAATATTCCTGATGATAACAGATATATCAACTTTCTTAGCTGGTCTGTTATTTAGTGCTTTCTACTTCTACTTACTCGAAACACATACATCTAGAATCTTCAACAATATTCTGAGTATGTTCTTTCTAAGTTTGTCATCAACATTCTTACTGAGATTTTTTTTTTAAAAGAGGTTCTGTCACAATAATATCATTCATACACGAAAACTACTTGATAAAAGGAAGGATTGCACAGACACAGAACTCCAGGCTAGGAATCCGGGAATTGATATATAAGTTTTGGGGTGTGAGAACAAGAATGGCACTCTTTCCATTGGATAAATGTCACCACTAGAGTATGTATAACACTGTCAAGTCTACTTGACAATATACTGTTTGCACTTACTCTGTAAGACAGGGCCATGGGAAAATTTTGGCAAGTTGATAAATTATTTTTTTAGAATCGTAATGCAAGGAATGTAGACTAAGTTGGGTCTTTTAACTGCACTGGAGAGACCATTCAAAATGAAAAGCTGAGGATTTTTAATTCTTAGATTATGGCACAATCGAAAACCAGAAATCTTCTAGGATTGTATGAATCAAATCTGTTTTCCCTGAAAAGTATAGTCAGATGTGGAAACGATTCAAAACCAGACTGTTCCTGTGGGTTGATAAATTACAAAATAATTTGAATTTGCAGCTTTTCCGAATAATGTGAAGTGATTTTAAAAAATGACCAGATCAAATTTTTCCAAAACTGTGTATGAGCACAGAGCAAATTTTAATCTCAAAATGCCACTCTGGTTTGCCAGTCAGAGGGATGGCTCTGGAGTCAGGTGATGAACTAAATATTTCCCTTTTTCTAGCTCACAGATAAAACAGTAGGTCTCCATAAAAACCTTGATATTATTTCCTAATATCTGGTATTCACATGGGAAAAGTCATGGTTGGCAGTGGGAAAGATACCCAAGTTGCTTGTTTTAATCAACTTTTATGAAACATACTCATAAACCATACAAGCCTTCTAAAGTATACCATCAATGACATTTAGTATAATTACAATTTGTGCATTCATCACTTCGTCAATATAAGACCATTTTTGTTACTCCAAATAAGAAAAAAAGAGAAAACAAACAAAAAAAAAAGAAGACACAGGAAACCTTACTTCTTTGTAGTCACTTTTCAATCTTGGTATCCTTCTCCTGCCATACATAATTGCTAATCTATTTTCTTCTCCATAATTTATTTGCTTTTACATTTTGTATACAATATGTCATATTTTTGTCCACTTTCTTTCATTTATTATACATCATTTTTTACAACTGATAGAAGATTATTAATATATTAATATAATATATATTAATATAGCAATATATAATAAAGTAATATGTTATGATATTATGCTTTGGTTGTATTTTTGCCCACATATCACCCTGATATTATTATCATACAACATTAACATATATTTGTTCTGTTCCATAGATAAACATGCTTATATCTGCACAATTAACAAAACTTATTTTTCACAAGAGGGTTCACTATGCTATCCAGTCCCATGTTTCATTTCTCAGCTTTCCTTCTAGTGATATACATGACCTTGGACTTTCCCTTTCAACCACTATTATACCCATATTTCAGAGCTGCTTATTACAAACACTATCATGTGCTTTCAACATTTCTATGAATTTTGAAATATTTACAAATACATTTTTACCAATTCTGCCCAGATTTAACCTCAGCTTCCCAGTCTCTAACCTCCTATTATTTTCTGTAGACTTTTATTCTATTTATTAACTCCATGATTTTGCTCATTATATTCAGTTAATAATTTTGAAATCATACAATTTTGTCCTTTTGTGTCTGGCTTGCTTCACTCAACATAGTGTCATCCAGGTTCATCTTTGCTATCATATGATTCATGATTTCATTTCTTCCAACAGCTGAATAATAGCCATCATGGGTTTATACAATAATTTGTTTATCCATTCGTCAGTTGATAGATTCTTGGATTGTTTGGATCTTTTGGCAATTGTGAATAATGCCACTGTGAACTTCAGTGTGTAGATGTCTGTTCATGTCCCTGCTCTCAGTTCTTCTTGATATAAACCTAGTAACAATATTACTGGTAACATGGTAGATTTATATCTAATATCTTTCAGAACTTCCAAGCAGAGTTTTAGCAGGAGCTGTAAAATTCTACATAGCAAACCATAGTGAATAAGCACACCCATCTTTCCACAACTTCTCCAACACTTGTAATTTTCTTGATTTTTTTTAAAGATACTTAGATTACATAAATTTTACGCAAAAAAATATAGGATTCCCATATGCCTGACTCCCCACACCTCCCACATAAACATCCTTCATTAGTATGGCACATTCATTGCAGTTGATAAACGTATCCTGGGGCTTTGCCATTAAGCATGGGCCATAGTGCACATTGTAGACCACACTCTCTCCCACAAAGCTCTACATGTTGTGTGAATATAAAATGGCCTATGTCTGTCATTGCAACTTCACTCAGGGCAATTCCCAAGTCCCAAAAAGCCCCCGTATTACAACTCTTTTTCCCTCTCCCTGCCCCCAATGCCTCCAGTGGCCACTGGCTCCACATCAATGTTGTATTTTCTTCCATTGCTAGAATCAAAATATGTCTATAGTAGAATACCAGTAAGTCCACTCTACTCCATAGCTCTTCCCCCAATCTTGAAGATTCTGGGATGGTGACGTCCACTCCACTTCCAATTGAGAAGGTGTTTATATCCCTTGGGGAAGATGGATGGGCCTATCATGCCTGCAACTACAGACTCTCCATTCCCTGGGATGGCCCTGTCCACCATCATGTCCCTGCCAGTTGTCCTGGGTGAGTCCAATGAGCTGTAGAGTAGGTCTTGCAACTTGACTGAAGTTCCAGGCTCAGGTGGCACATGGGTAGCCCAAAGACTTGAGTCTCTGGATGTATACCTACAAACTCCAGTACCAAATATAGATTTAAAGTGAAGGAACAGAGGAGCCATGTGCCATGAATACATAATCGAGT
>JAQZBX010074918.1:0-14681 GCA_029593785.1 Cabassous unicinctus
TATCCAAGCAGGATTAACAATGGCCCAGAATCTTCAGGAATGAAAGTTTGGGTCACCCCACCAGGCAAAGAATCACAGCCAGCTGAAGTGCTTGCTAAGGGTAATGGGAATATGGAATTGGTAGTGGAAGAAGGTTGTGATAAATATGAATTTCAGCCACATGACCAGTTACAAAAATGAAGATGTAATAGTCATGAATCTTTCTTTCTTGTTTCATTATGAGTATGATTGTCTTTGTACATAAAATAAATTTCTTTGTTTTCTTCCCCAACCTTTTCCCTTACCATATGACAAGTTGTATAGTTTCCATATCATAATATTTAAGGATGTCAACTTTAAGAGTGAATATTACCCAAGGACTTGCACCCTATTTTGTAGGGAATTAATGATTTTTCTGTTGTATGCAGGAGAGTTGAACATTGTTAGGTATATATATATTATACATACATTATATATATATAATGAATGTATTGTTTTTACTTAGAGACTTAGTATTGTTTAAGATATTGTGTATGGTTGTGAGTTGACAAGTTGGTAGACTGTGATGGATAAGCAAATGTGTCAACTCAACCAGGCAATTGTGCCCAGTTGTTTGGCCAAGCAAGCACTAGGCTACCTGTAATACAAGGACATTTATGGGCTTTAGACATTGGTGAGTTTACTGCATAGATGGCTAATTACATCTGCATCAGTCAAGGAGATTGCCATCAGCAATAGGTGATGCTTTACCCAATCAGTTGAATACCTTAAAAGGGGAAGTCATTTCAGCATTCAGAGAAAATTTCCCAGCTCATCTTTGGACAGCCATGTCTCCCAGAAACTTATCAAGGACCTTCATTGGACTTTCATCGAAGCCCGTGGTTTGCAGCCTGCCTCTGGAACCTGGACATGTGCACCCTCATGATAATGTTAGAGACTCTTATAAAATCTCATACTATTGACAGATTTCTCCTGTTGTTTTGGTTTCCCTTGGAACTCTGACTTATACAAATGGGGTCTCCTATCCACAGCTGGTGGGAATGTAGAAAGGTGCAGCCATTGGGACAACATTTTTGTGGTTCCAGGAAGCTAACTATAGAACTGTTATATGATCCTGCAATCACCCTGCTAGGTATACACCTAGAAGAATTGAAAGTAGGGACACCAACAGATATATGCACTACAATGTTCAAAGCTGCATTATTCAATATTGCCAAAAGTTGGATGCAACTCAAATGTCCATCAACAGATGAATGGATAAACAAATTGTGGTATATACATACATTATAATCTTACTCAGCTCTAAGACGGAATGCAGTATTAACACAGGGGATAACATGAATAAACCTTGAAGACCTTATGTTTAGTGAAGCAAGTCAGGAACTGAAAGACAAATATTACATGACCTCACTGCTATGACTTAAGCAAATTGAGCAGATTCACAGAGCTAGTGTGTGCAAGATAGGTTTACAGGAGACAGAAAGGGAGAAGTTTGTGAACCAATGCAATATGGGCAAAAATCTATAATACATTGGAAGGATGTAGTTGTGTGGTGGTTGTGCATGATAATGTTTCAGTGATGCTGTTAGGGCTCTGGAGACATCCAGGCACTGTAGGCAGGGCAGATAGCTCAGGAGTTTGGTGCCCTTCCAGGAGGCCTTATTTGGAATTTTTGCTCCTCAGTTGGATGCAATTGTGGTTTCCCTACACATGGCTCTTCTGCCCCTTCTATTTGAACCTATAGTTAGTAATAGAGTTGATAGGTAAATGCTCAAGAGACTTAAATATTTGTGCTGTACATGTGCCATTTGGTACCTGAATCTCAACAGAGTTGCAAAACCTAGTTCATTGGACTCACCCAAGACAACTAACAATGAGATGATGATCAACAATGACTGTTCCATGGAACAGAGAATGTCTGCAACTGCAAGCAAGATAGTCCCATCCATCTACACCATGATATCTAAGACTTCTCTCAGAGGCAGAATGGACATCACCATTCCAGAATACTCATAGTTGGGAAATAAACAATGGACAAGAGTAGGCTTATTGTTATTTATCTATAGACTTATTATGATTCTAACAATGGAAGAAATTTTATCAATGATGCTGAGGAGAGGGGGATGGAAAAATAGTTGTAATATGGGGGCATTTTTGGGATTTTGGAATTGTCCTAAATGACATTGCAATGACAGATACAGGTCACTATATATCTTGTCATAAGTTACAAGATTTTATGGGAGAGAGTGTAAACTACAATGTAAACTATAAATCCACACTTTGGGGCAATGCTCCAAAATGAGTTCATCAGTTGTGACAAATGCCCCACACTAATGAAGCCTGTTGCTAGTGTGGGAAAATGTGGGAAGCATAGGGAGCAGGGTGTATGAGAATTCCCTTTATGTTCTATGTAATATGTAATCTAAGTATCTTTAAAAAATTTTTTTAAAGTATATTGAAAAAATAAAATATAGGGGAGATTGAGGGAAGATAACATTGGAATAAGCAGGCAGGGCTCAACTTTCTCACAAAAACAATGGAGACAGAGTCATAAGATGTCTCAGGAACTGCTGTGGGGTTCTGCAGACCAAGACATTGTTACACATTTCCCAAGAGGGTGAGGAATAGAGAGAGAAAAAAACAAAACAACAAACATGAGTTATCAAAATGCTGTGGTGTCCAGGATGGTTTCCCCTCTTCCACTTCTAGGACATGAAGCTGAGATAAAACCCATGGCTCACTGAGGGAAACAGACATCTTCTTCTATGTCAGTTGTTACAAAGGAAATGTTGGGGGCATTCAGTGGCTTTTCATTGGTGAATTTAGCCAGAGGAGCACTGCTTTGAATCTCACCTCTGGACAGAACAAAATAAGGAAATTGGAGATTGAAACACCTCCTTGGAAAGTTGTACTGATGAGCACCATCTCTTGGCCAGTCTGCAAATGGCATGGACAAAACTGGTTTTATTTGTTTCTCTACCTAACTCATGGAAGAAAATCTGCACCTCATTAGTATGTCCCTGGCTTGATTTTGATAACTTAAGCTGGGAAACCCTAAGACAGAGTAGAAATTGAACAAAATTGTAGCAGTTTGGCATTGTTTATGAATTCCAAAAATAGCTATTGGATTATGTTTGTAAACTGGTTTGTCAGAAGTATCTCTGACAATTGATTAAATTATGATCTGGACTTTGATTAGGCTACATCAGTAGAGTGTTCATTCCCTGCCTCTTGGTGTGTGGGGACTCACAGATAAAAGACATGGCAAAGGACAGAGTTGGAGTTCTGATGCAGAGTTTTGAGCTGGAGCCTAAGAAGTGAACAAACCGAAGAAGTGTATAGAGGAATAGAGATGGCTCCTTAGACACTGCAGAAGCCATGAGGAGAGAGACAGGTATTTGCTTGATAGTCTATAGCTGGCCTTGTGGTAAAAGCACAACTGGTGAGCTTGGAGAGAAACCGGGGCCTGGGAAGGGAGGAACATAAGAAACCTGAACTCTTGGCAGACATCAGCAGCCATCTTGCCCCAACACATGGCAATAGACTTTGGTGATGGAAGTAACTTATTCTTTACGGCCTGGTAACTGTAAGTTTCTACCCCAAATAAATGCCCTTTATAAAAGACAACAGATTTCTGGCATTTTGCATCCATACCTCATTGGCTGACTAATACAGAATTTGGTACCAAGAAGTAGGGATAATCTTTTGCAATTACCAAAATGCTGGAACAGTTTTATGCATGGGTAAGAGGTATTTTTTGGAGAAATTGTGAGCTGCTTGATAGAAAATGCTTTGCAGTGACTGTTGGTAGGGATATGGGTGCTAAAGAGACTTTTTATGATGCCTTAGAAGTCAATGATGAAACTGTTATTGGAAACTGAATTAAAGGTGATCCATGTTTTAAGGTTGCAGAGAACCTAGCAAGATTGACTCCTGATGTTTTATGGAAGACAGAGTTTGAAAATGACGAACTGAGCATTTAGCTGAAGAACTTTCCAAAGTAAACTCAGAGAATGCAGCTTGGCTTCTCCTTGCAGCTTATAGCAAAATTCTAGATGAGAGAGATAAGCTGGGATTTGAACTGTTGGACACAAAGAAAACAGAAACTGAGTCTGGAAATTCCAAACTTCCAGAAATCAAGCTCCCAGATGATAGTGTCCCATTTGAGGATTTAACTAAAATTGGAAATTGTAAATCAGGATTGAAGATGCAGTTATCTTGGAAAGATTTGTGAAAAGTCTTACTGTCTGATGGCTTGGACCCCTGCTTCTTGCATGCTGAACCAACAAGTTTTTTGAGAGAACTGTATGAATAAAACCACTGTCAGCTTGGACTAATAGGACAAAGAAAGGAGAAATTGAAGGGGAAATGACTTCAAGAGGAAAACCATGGATTCTGAGATTTGGAATGAACACATCACCTTGGGCCAAGAGAGTAACCCCACCCATGTGTACAGAGAGGGTGAGTTTGCTCTGGCAGTTGAAGAGAGTGTATGTTCCCAGGTGATGTTGTGGGAGAGTTTTGCTGCCAGAAGGTACAAAGAGGGTAGAGCACATTCCTCAAGGATTAGGGTGGTTAAAGTCAGCACCGGGTAGATCAGAGAGATGTACCTGTCCCTCAGACATAAGGAAACAACCAAGTTGAAAGTGAAATTTGGGAAAAAAAATATGCCATGAAAATATTGACCATAAAATGAGGTGGAGTAGAAATACTAATATCAAACAAAATACATTTTAAATGCAAAACTTTTGTAAGGGATGAAGAAGGTCATTATATGTTAATAAAAGTGGCAATTCATCAAAAGAAATAAATATAATAAATATTTATGAGCCTAACCTGAGTGCCCCCAAGGTATATGAGGCACACACTGCCAAAATGGAAGGGGACATAATTTTTTCTGCAATTATAGTTTCAAACTATTATTGAAAAGACTTCAATACACCACAATCAATATTAGATAGAATATCTGGACAGAGAATAAATAAACAGAGATTTTGAATATTATGATAAATGGACTACTCCTAAGAGACATCTATAGAGCATTGTACCCCAAAATAGCAGGATATACATTCATTTCAACTGCTCATGGATTCTTCTGTATGATAGAACATATGCTGGGTCACAAGACAAGTCTCAATAAATTTTAAAAGTTTGAAATTATGCAAAACACATTTTCTGATAGTAACTGATTGAAACTAAAAATCAATAATGGATGTAAAAAGGGAAAATCCAAAAATATATGGAAATAAACAGCACCCTCTTAAATAAACAGTGGGTAAAAGAATAAATTCCAAGGGAATTCAGTAAATATTTTGGGGTGAATGAATATGAATAAACAACATATTAAATATCTAGGACACAACAAAGACAATGCAGAGAGAGAAATTTATAGCCCTCAATGCTTACATTAAAAAAGAAGAAAGAGGTAAAATGGAAGTTCTAACTGCACACATGGAGGAAATAGAAAAAGAACAGCAATTTAATCTCAAACTAAGCTAAAGGAAAGAAATAGTAACGATCACAGCAGAAATAAATGAAATCAAGAGCAAAAGCAAGAACAAAAACACAATAGAGAAAATCAACAAAACCAAATGTTGGTTCTTTGAGAAGATCAAAAACCCATTATTTAAACTAAGAAAGAAAAAAGAGAAAAGATGTACATAAATAAAATCAGAAATCAGAGTCAGACATTACCCCTGACCCTGCTGAAGTAAGACAGATCATAAAAGGACACAATGAACAACTGTATACCAAAAAACTAGGCAATGTAAATGAGATGGACAAATTTGTAGAAATATAATAAACACCTTCACTGACCATAGAAGAAATAGAAGAGCTCAACAGTCCAGTCAGAATTGAAGACATTAAAACAGTCATCAAATTCCTCCCAAAGTTAAAAAGGCTGGCACCAGATGGATTCACAGATGAATTACCAATCAACCTAAGATGATCGAATGCCAATCTAGGCAAAGCTCTTCCAAAAAAAATGACCAGGGAAAAAAATTACCAAACTCATTCTATGGAGCCAACATCACTCAAAAACAAAACCAGATAAAAATATTATGAAAAAAATTACAGAGCAATTAATCTAATGAACATAGATGCAAAAATCCTAAATAACATACTTGCAAAACAAATCCAAAAGCACGTTAAAAGAACTATACACCATGATCAAGTGGGTTTTATTCCAAGTATGCAAGGTGGTTCAACCCAAGAAAAATCAATTACTGTAATAAACCACATTCATATATTAAAGAAGAAAACTCACAAGATCCTCTTGATTGATGCAGAAAAGGCATTTGACAAAATACAGCACCCTTTCTTGATAAATACACACCAAAAATGGGAATAGAAGAAAGCTTCCTCAGTTTAATAAAGTGCATACAGTTAAAATTGTATTAAACTCTGAAAGACTGAAAGCTTCCTTCTGAGATCAGGAAGAAGACAAGAGTGCCCACTGTCATCATTGTTATTCAATATGGTGTTAGAAGTTCTTGCTAGCATAATTAGGCTGGATAAAGATATAAAAGTCACCAAAATATGAAAGGGGGAAATAAAACTTTCACTGTTTGCTGATGGTGTGATCATATATCTAAAAAATTCTGAAATATCCACAAGAATGGTACTAGAATTAATGGAGGGATTCAGTGAAGTGATAGGACACAAGATTAATGCACATAAATCTGTAGCGTTTCTATACGCTACAAATGTGCAACCTGAGGAGGAAATCAGAAGAATACTTACATTTATAATAGCACCTAAAAATCAAATATATAGGAATAAATTGAAACAAAGACAAAAACAGACTGCATTCAGAAAGCTATAAAACATTGCTAAATGAAACTGGGGAAGATATAAATAAATGGAAGGATATTCTTTGTTCATGGATTAGAAGACTAAATTTCTTTAAGATGTCAATTCAACTGAAAATGATATACAGATTCAACATAATCCCAAAAAGTCTCAACAGCATTTTTTTTTGCAAAAATTGAAAAGCCAATAACAAATTTATTTGGAACAGTTAGGGGTCCCAAAGAGTCAAAAGTATCTTAAGAAGAACGAAGATAGAAGATTCTCACTTCCTGACTTTAAAGCATATTACTGAGCTACAGTGGTAAAAACAGCATGGTACTGTCCTAATGACAGACACATTGACCAATGGAACAAAATAAAGAACTCAGATTTAGACCCTCACAGCTATAGTCAAGTGATTTTTGACAAGGCTGTTAAGCCCACCCAGCTGGGCCAGAACAGCCTATTCAACAAATGGTGCTGGCAGAACTGGATAGACATATCCAAAAGAAAGAAAGAGGACCCTTATCTCACAACTTATACAAAAATTGTCTCAAAATAGATCAAGACCTTAAATATAAAAGTGACAACCTTCATTCTTCCAGAAGAAAATGTGGGAAAACATCTTCAAGATCTTGTGGCAGGCCATAGTTTCTTAAACCTTACATCCAAAGTACAATCTTAACAAAGGAAAAAAAAAAAAGATAAATGGGATCTCCTCAAAATTCAACTCTTTTGCACCTAACAGGACTTTATCAAAATGGTGTAAAGGCCACTGACTCAATGGGAGAATATATTTGGCAATCATATTTCTGGTAAGAGTTTAATATCCATGATATATAAAGAGATCATACAACTCAAGAATAAAAAGACGTTCAACCTGATTAAAAACTGACAAAATACTTCAAAATACAATTATCCAGAGAAGAAATACAAATGGTAAAGAAACATAAGAAAAAAAAATTCAACACTCACAAATAGGGAAATACAAATCAAAATCACAATGAGATATCATTTCACACCTATTAGACTGGCCACTATTAAAGTACTGGAAAACTGTAACAATTGAAGAGGATGTGGAGAGAAAGGAAATCTTATTCACTTTTGGTGGTGTTGTAGAATGGTATTGCCACTGTGGAGGATAGTTTGGCATTTCCTTAGGAATTTGAATATAGACTTGCCATGTCACCCAGCAATAAAATTACTAGGTATATATTCAGAAGAACTTAGAGAATTTCCACAAATAGACATCTGCACACCAATGTTCATAGCGATGTTAGTCATGATAGCCCAAAGTTGTAAACAGCACAAATATCTATCAACTGATGAATGGATAAACATACTGTGGTATATACACATGTTGGAACATTATGCAGCAGTAACAAGACAGTAAGTCATGAAGCATGTGAAAACATGTATAAACCTGGAGGAAATTATCTTTGGTGAAGTCAGACACAAAAGGACAAATATTGCTTGATTGCACTAATATGAACTAAATATATTATGTAAACATATGGATTTAATGAGTATTGGTAACCAGAAAATAAATGAGAGTAGAGAATGGAAAACTGATGGTTAATCTGTGCAGAATTGGTTAAAAGATTGTTTGTAAATCTTTGGAAATGAATAGAAATTTTGATTACATATCATGAGTTTGTGACTAATAGAACTATTACTTGGGTATGTCAGTGGTTAAAAGGGAAAGTCTAAGGATATGAAAATTATTAGTAGGAAAGATTAAAAATGTAACATGGAACTTGTTAAAAAAATAAAACAAGGATTCCCGTATACCCCACACCCTCTCCTTTTCACATTTTCTCCTATTAATAGCATGTTACATGAGTATGGTATATTTGTTACAATTGATGAACAAATAGTGAAGCATTGCTATTAACAATGAAAAATAATTTTCATTGTGGTTTATGCTTTGCACCATACAATTCTATAGGTTTTCACAAAATGTCTAATGCCCTGTATCCATCATTACAAATTCATGTAAAACAATTCCAATGACCTAAATAATGTCCTATATTCCACTTATTCTTCCCTCTCCCTACCCTCTGAACATATGGTAACCACTAAGCTTCAGTTTTTCAAGAGTAAGCTTATAGTTACATGCATTAATATTGAGAGCTTGCATACTTTGTTTTCTTTTATTAGTCACTGCTTATGCACTTGAGAGATTCATGCCCCCCTATTTGAGAAAATAGTAGGACTCCCCAGGATGGGAGTTTTATATTTTCTTGTTTATTATTTGAGATATGACCCTATCACAATATGAACACTTTCATATTCCATAGAAACATGCATCAGGTGCATCCTTTCCCACATTACCCCCAAAGCTGCCTCCTACACTAGAGACCTTTCCCTGTGTTCTGCTAAGGAAGAGGCAGAAACTCTAAAAGCTATGGAGAGGCAGTTTAATTAAATGTTTTGCTAAGGAAAAGGCAAGAACTCTAAATGCTATGCAAAGGCAGATTTATTCAATCAAATGAGTTTCAAATTATATTAAATGATTATAACAATTGATCAATCACAAAAAAAGGAGTAATTAATTAAAGACATAGGAAAGAATAAACATATATACAACCACTCACCAAATCAGGGGAAAACACAGCATAAGAATTATCACGTGGATGGGGCCCCTTTGCAGCTGATCAGAGTCCCAATTGGAAAAACAGTCCCAGGCAGGGCGTCCCCTCCTGGGTGAAGCTCTGACTGGCAACTTGGGGACCATACCTTTTAAGGGGTTCTGAAACTCAGAACTCCAATGAGTCTTCCAAATTGTGAGGAATGACCTCATCAAAAGTAACCAAATCCATCTGGTGGGGGGTGGTCAGCCCTCCATAGGAGAGATACAGTGTCTCAAAGGGTCTTTTTTCTATTCTATTTATGGTACACTGATCAGGAACATAAAGGTTTTTAGGTTTTAGTTTTACAAAGGATAAAAACAAGATTTGTAAATATCATGTCTGGTGACTTGCTCTTTTAAACATTTGCTTTTTGGATAATGATGAGTTTGCCTGCATAGCAGCATTATAACATTCCAAAGGATAAAGAAAAAGACAATCATTCAGAATTCTAGGCTAAAATAACAGAGACTACTGATTAGAAATCTTATGAATTTACAATTCTTAATAATTATTTTCTTATAGTCTATTACCCTGCCATATTTGCAAAAAATACTCTCACAAATGTAGTTCCAAACACAGACTGAAAAATCCCCAGACTTAACCTGTTTTGAACTCCAGCACTCCCACCCCAGTTCCACGGATATTCCAATCCAACACCCCTACCTTGCTCATGCACACATTCCAGCAACTTGGACGCCCCT
Organism: Cabassous unicinctus; assembly: GCA_029593785.1. NCBI lineage: Eukaryota > Metazoa > Chordata > Mammalia > Cingulata > Chlamyphoridae > Cabassous > Cabassous unicinctus. Next base: position 10,106 of record JAQZBX010074918.1, read on the forward strand.
CACATCACTGTCACACAATCATCCCCATCCACTGCCAAGCCACCCCCTGCCACATTTTCATATATAGATTCTTCCCAGAATGAGTATTGGCTCACCATAGATTGCTCCCTTTCTGTCTCCTGATAACCTATCTTATAGATTCTAAATCTATGTGAGTCTACTAAATATGCTTAGTTCATATCAGTGAGGTCCTGCAATATTTGTCCTTTAGTGAATGTCTTACTTCACTTAATATAAGGCCTTCAAGATTCATCTATTTTGTAGTATGTGTCAATACTTCATTTCATCTTACAGCTGAGAAACATTCCATTGTACGTATATAATGTGTTTTGCTTATTCAGTCATCTTTTGAGGGGCACCTGAGTTGCTTCCAACTCTTGGAAATAGTGAATAATGCTGCTATGAACATTTGTGTGTGTGTATTTTTTCATGTCCCTGCTTCCAATTATTCTGGGTACATACCGACCAATGGTATTGCTGGATCATATGTCAATTCTATAGTTAGCTTCCTGAGGAACCACAGAACCTCCTGTACAATGGCTGCAACATTCGACCTTCCCACAAGCTTTGGATGAGCATTTCCTTTCCTCCAGTCAGGTAGCATGTTTCCTCCAATTTTTTTTTCCCATTTTCAATATGTTTTTGGCTATTTGGGAACACTTGCTCTTCCAAATAAATTTCATCATTGCTTTTCCAGTTCAGTAAAAAATGCTGTTGTAATTTTTATTGGGATTGTATTAAATCTGTAAATAAATTTGCATAGTACAGACATCTTAATGATTATTATTTGAATCCTTGAACATTGAATATTATTCCAATTATTTAATTCTCTTTGATTTTCTTTAAAAAATGTTGTGTAGTTTTCTGTGTTCACATCCTTTACATCTTTAGATAAGTTATTCCTAGATATTTTATTATTTTATTTGCTTTCTAAATGGAAATTTTTCTTGATTTCTTCTTAGATTGCTCATTATTTTTGTACGCAAATGCTACTGGTTTTTGCATGTTGATCTTATATCCTACCACTTTACTGAAGTTGTTATCAGCTCTAGAAGTTTTGGTGTATATTTTCTGGGACTTTCTCTTACAAGATTATATCATCTGCAAATAATGAAACTTTTACTTCTTTTCTTATTTGGATATCTTTTATTTCTTTTTCTTGCCTAATTGCTCAAGCAAGTTCTTTAAACAATGTTAAATCAGAGCAGTGTTAGTGGGCATCCTTGTCTTATTCCAGATCTTAGAGGGAATGGCTTTAGTATTTCACCATTTAGTAAAAGTTTCGCTGTAGGTTTTTCATATATAACCTTTATCATGTTGAGGAAGTTTACTTCTATTCCTATCTTTCCAAGTGTTTTCTTTTATCAAGAAAGGATTCTACACCTTGCCAAATATTTTTTCATTGTCAATAGAGTGTGCCATGTGATTTTTTTTTCTTTTGATCTGTTAATGTGGTGTATTACATTGATTGATTTTCTTCTGTTGAACCATCCTTGCATAGCAGGGATAAGCCCCAATTGATGATGGTGTATAATTCATTTGATGTGCTGTTGAATATAATTAGCAAGTATTTTCTTGAAGAATTTAGCATCCGGGTTCGTTAGAAAGATTGGTCTGTAGTTTTCTTTTCTTGTGGCATCTTTATGTGGCTATGGTATTAGGGTGATTTTTGCATCATAGAATGCTTTAAATAATGTTCAATCCACTTGGATTGATGTTAGTATTTCCTGAAGCTATTGGTAAAATTCACCCATGAAGGCATCTGATCCTGGGCATTATTTTGTTTGGAGGTTTTGATGACTAATTCAGTCATGCTTCTAGTGATTGGTCTGTTGAGTTCATCAATTTCTACTTTCTTCAATGTAGGCTGCTTGTGTGTTTCTAGAATTTGTCTCCTTGATATAATTTATCCATCTTGTCATATAAATTTTCAAAGGGTCCTCTTATGATACTCATTATTTCCATGAGATCAGCAGTGATATCCCCTCTCTCCTTTTTTATTTTATTTATTTGTATCTTCTCCAGTTTTTTCTGTTGTAGTCTAGCTAAAGGTTTGTCAATTTTATTAATCTCAGTGAATCAGATTTTGGCTTTGTTAATTTTTTTTCCTTGTATTTTTTTAAATTATTATTCTTAATACCACTTAGTTCTGCTCTGTTCTTTGTTTTTTCCTTCTTTCTGCTTGCTTAGGAATTAATTTGTTGTTCTCTTTGTGGTTCATCCAGTTGTGCTCTCAGGTCTTTGAATTTAGCACATTCTACGTTTTATTGTTAGCAGTATGGCTATAAATGCCTTTTAATCGGAGAGTTTATTCCATTAACATTCAGTAATATGAATTTCAAGGCAATACTTTTATTAGCCATTTTTATTTAGGTTTATATATGTACTTTATTCAGGTTTATTTAGTACTTCTTTAGTTACTTTCCAGTTTTTGATATGTTATGTTCTCATTTCACTCATTTTGAGATATTTACTGATTGTTTGCAATTTTCTCCTTGACCAACTGATTGTTTTAGAAAGTTTTTTTTAGCTTTCATATATTTGTGCCTATTCTGGTGTTTTGACCCTTATTAATTTCCAACTTTTTCCATTGTGGCCAGAGAATTTACAATGCATAAATTCAATACTTCTAAATTAGTTGAGACTTTTTCTGGGACCTAGTATGTGGTCTATCCTGGAGAATGATCCATGTGTGCTTGAGAATAATGTATATCCTCCTGTATGTGGATGTAATGTTCTGCATATGTCTGTTAGTTCTAGATCCTCTAACATATTATTCAAGGTCTCATTTTCTCTATTAATTCTTTGTCAACATGTCCTGTCTTATGGTGATAATGATGTACTGAACCCCCACTATCATTGTAAAGCCATCTAATTCTCCTGATTCTTTTCCTTTGCTTCATGTATTTTGGAGGACCCTGGTTAGGTGCATAAATACTTAACGTTGTTCTTTCTTCTTGTTAGATTACCACTTTATTAATATATCATGTCCTTCTTTGTCTCTTAAAATAGTTTCATATTTAAAGTATATTTTTTCTAGTATTAGTATAAATATTCCCACCCTTTTTTGGTTATTATTTACATGTAAAGTTGTTTTCCAAGCATTCACTTGTAACCTCTTGTGTCCCTGTGTCTAAAGTAACTTTCTTGTAGACAGCTAATTGATGGCTATATTTATTTATCCACTTTGCCAATCTATGTCTTTTTCTTGTAGAGCTTATCCCATAAACATTCAATGATATTACTTTCAAGGCAGTACTTGTATTAGCCATTTTTTATTTAGGTTTATATATGTGATATTTTGTTTTTATTTCTTTTTTCTTTTTATTTCTTCTTACTAATTTTCTTTCTTTCTACAGTCTCCTCCAACACTCTCTTTCCTGTTGTTTTGTTTTGTTTTCTTTTTCCTTTCAACCTGCCAAACTCCCTTTAGTATTTCTTGAAGGGCAAGTCTCTTGTTGGCAAATGTTCTTAATTTCTCTTTGTCTGTGAATAGTTTGAACTCTCCCTCATTTTTGTATGCCATCTTTGCTGGATACAGAATTTTTGGTTGCCAGCTTGTTTTGCTTTTCTTTCAGGACCTTAACTCTGTCATATCACTGTGTTTTTGCTTCCATGGTTTCAGATGAGAAATCAGCACTTATCAAGTTTCCCTTATATGTGATGTATTTCTTTTCTCTTGCTGCTTTCAGAATTTTCTCTTTGCCTGAGACTTTGATAGTCCATTTAGTATGTGTTTCAGGGTAGGCCTTTAGGGATTTACACTGTTTAGAGTGTTTCCTGGACATGTACATAAATGCCCCTCATAGGACTTTGGAAATTTTTGGCCATTATTTCCTCCAATATTCTTTTGGCCTCCTTTCCCTTCCCTTCTCCCTCTGGGAAGCCTATAATATGTATGTTTGTGAATTTTTTGTAGTCACTCAATTCCTTTTGTCTATCTGTTCCTCTATCTGTGCTATTTCACATGTTCTATCTTAGACATCACTAATTCTGAGATAGTGATATCTTTCCCTTGTCTTTCATTTCTGCTGTTGTTTAATTCTAACTTATTTTTAATTTCTTGCATTGTGCCTTTCATAAGATCTGATCTGATCTGATCACCATCAGATCTTTTATCTTTTTATGTATGTTTATTATATTTTCTGCATGTTCCTCAGTGTCTTCTTAATACCCATTGTCTCTTCCTTCACTTCATTATGTTGATTCATTATATTTGGTCATCCTTGATTAGAAGTTCCACATTTTATGTCTCCTCCTACTTTTTAGATTGTTTATTAAATTGGGCCATAACTTCCTATTTCTTGTTATGACTTGTAATTTTTTGCTTGTATCTATGCATCTGTTACCTTGATGGGCTTATTTACTTGTTTAGCTTCTCTTTCTATTCTAGGATTTTATTTTTTTTGTTTTGTGATAAAGATTCTCTTTGACACTTGATTAAAGTTAATTCCAGATCCTTGTAGCTGTACATGTTACTCCAAAAAATATTAAGACCATGTAAGAGGAAAGAAAAAAGAGAAAAGGAACAATAATACTAAAAAAAAAAAAAAGATGGTTACAAAAGGAGCCATGA